>JAWZYV010012851.1:0-144475 GCA_038373885.1 Cheiracanthium punctorium
GACACACCACTATTGTACATGAATTTATATGAACATACATACAAGTGTACAATGAGATGTCAAGCAAAAACTCAGTAAATTTAGAGGTAGTCAAAATCTGGATACCGAATTCTTTTTGCGATCACATTATTTCTTTGTACGTCATACAAGGAAGTAAAAATATTAGTGTTTATAAATTGTATAGACACACACACACGTACAGTGCCCCTAGAAAGTGATAACATGCTTTAATTCTTTATCTATTCAAGATAATTAGGCAGTGTGAATTGAATAAATGTTTAAAATAAGGTTTAAAAAAAAAAAGACTATGTTAAGAGAAAATTCCTCTTGTTAATTTTCACAGAGTTACACTTTTTAAAATTTCTTAGAACTACCTTACAAAAAAATTCCTAGAAAATAAAATGTACCCCATGCACAAATAAGGTGATGTACAAAATTTCAGCCTCTCATCATATAACGTCTTAAGGGATATCTATAAACAAAGGTGACTGGGGTCTATACTTGCATTTGAATGTAAAATATTCTTTCATAATATCTGTATGACCCTTAAAATGTGATTGTGATTTTTTTCCTTTCAAGAGCTACTGAAAATTAGTTTAAGTCAGTACTCATTATCTTCATACCTTTGACACTTTTCAGGATATAATTCTCAAATTTTGTACATCACCTCATCAGAATATGGCACACATTTTACCGATTGGGGATATTTTTGTATGCGGGTTATATACAAAAAGTGTAACTTTTTGGAAATTAATGAAAGAAATTTTTCAATGAGAAAACATGTAATTGCTCCAGGGCTAGCGGCAATTTCTAGCAAAAAAAGGTGCCGGAGCCTTAATATTCTTATGTTAATACTCAGTAGCGAACTGCAAACCCCTGCAATATGGGGTTGGTAGCACATTTAATTAAAATAACGATAATTTAAAGATTTTCCCATATAATAATTATTTCACAGAACAGTGATATAAAATTAAATAGTCATAGCAGGAAGAAATATAAACATTATACAGAAAACACCCAAATTCTGGTGGTCTCAGGACTCTCAAATCTGGTCGAAATGAAGCGAATATGATTTGTCGTGTCTGCTAAAATCAGTTTGTGCTTGAAAAGGGGAAAATTTATGAATTAATGTATACTAGTGTTGGGCTTCGGAGCAAAGTATTCATGAGCTTTGCTGGGTTTTGCCCAATATGTAAAAATTCACCCAGAAAAAAGAAATACAGGGTCAGAATTCCAGCTTTTGATTTCTGTTCTCATTCTAACTTGAAACAAAATTCAAAAATGTAATTGTAGAATTGTTTAGTACAGTTTTATGAGCTAACATTGCAAAACAAGTTTTCCATCTTATAATAAAAAGGCAGAAGCTTTATGGAATTATAAATTTATATTTTGCACTCATGTTTACTGTCAATTTAAATAATTATGCAACTAAGTAAAGATTACATTAATTGGTCTACGTCTTTAATTTAGTTGATTTATTGGATTATTTTTTTAATTCATATTCATACGTATTAGATTAATTACGTGTACAAATATGTTATGCGATGCATATGTTACACTTTTTTTATTAATGGGATAACTGGTCTTATTTTACAGGCATTTACATATTTAAAAGAACACTATGATAAATAATAACAAGCAGTACATTTATATTTTATAAAAGAAAAAAGAATCTGAATATATCGTAATAGGAATTTAAATAAACACTTCTTTAATATAAATATTCATGGAATTTGATGTTTTCTAGGGCATACAGAATATCCGATGAATTATAATTCAAAAACAAAACTTTATTCTTGCATAAATCTCACAAGTAAGAAAATTTCGCATGCACAACAATGATATTTGTAAACAAACAGTAATCCGAATAACCTGCCGAATCTTAAAACAAACGTTGTGTTCATTCCCGTACATAATGTTGTCTTTCCGAACGCAGTACCAGCGGAAAAAGTCGCTTGAAATATCATTAAAATATTATATGTTAAGCTTTTTGAAATATTAAACGCCACCTGGGACACAAAAGTCGAAGGTCTGATTAACAAATTCCATCCATTACAATCATCCAAAAAATTAAATTTAATACTTTTTTTGAATGTTGAAAATCGGGTTTTTCCCATTGAAATACATTACGAGAACCCCAAGCTGTCACGCAAGACGGCGACCGATCGCAGAGAGGAGGGGTCCGTCGAAATGCTCTATTTCCAGGACGTATGGTCGGTCTGGTCACCTTTGGCAGAATAGACCCCCTGTTGTGCGAGTAGCGCAACTTTAATATTTACATTAAATTTGTGGCATCACAACAAATCCATCCATTTTTGTTGGTGGCGGTTTGATAACAAAATTTGAATGTTATTTTCCTTTTTGGATAGCTAAATTAGCTTTTATTTAATTAAAAGTGAGTCATCTTTTTCTCCTTTATGTTCAGTATTTATTAGAATATTAGGTTTCTTTTTTATTGAATTCTGAACTAGTTTAAATTAATCAAGCAGTGTTCAGCTATCATTGATTGTATAAATATTCTGTAGAATTTAGTACATAAATAATTTGGTAGAATTATTGTTCATATTATCATACTGTATTTGGGTTCCATTAGTTTTAACCATGATATTTAGTTTAATATTGCGGCAATGTTGATAACATTCAATCGAATTTAACAATGGGGTCATTCCGCAGTATTTAGCTTGACAAGTTTGCTTTTTTTTTTCTTTTTCTTTTTTTTTTTTCAATGTGCAATACATGGGCTTAAAGCTTACGAACAAAAATTTTTTATCTTTAAGTGAACAAAAATTAGAGCATTTGTTTACAGTCATACAGAAAAATTTATCACGTACGGGACATTATATTTTTAACTTTTACTCATTTTTTTTTTCAGAGTTAGCGTGTTCATAAAACCAGGGGCCTATGTTCCGTATCCGGTGCCCCTTGGTTCTGGCGACATCGTGAGCGATGTTCAACGTTAGTAAAGTACCCTGCCGATGGTAGTTTGACTGGCAACCATAAAGAAATGTGTAGAGCTTGGCGACGTTTTTTTTGGAGAAATGATAATGCTTCAAATATTGTAAATTGGATAATTTAGAACTATCGAAAAATGCGAAATTTCTTGCACTTTCGGGCATGCGTAATAGTTGTTTTTTAATCTAGCTACTGTGTATGTGTGACATAAGCAGATGAATGTAACGAATTCGCTTGCTCAATTTGACGTCATTAAGCTGTTAATTTGCGTTTTGCGCATGCGTTATTGTTATCTTTCGTTTTTTCCTGTTTCGTCTACTATTCTAATTTGCTTCAACTTGTACTAATGTTTTTTTTTTTTTGGGTCTCGCAGAGGGGCCCGTGTTAGCATATTTTCATGGGGGCCCTTTTGAGGCGGTGGCCGGACCCACTGATGTTTTTTTTGGGTCTCGCAGAGGGGCCCGGGCTAGCATATTTTCAAGGGGGCCCCCTGGAGGCGGTGGCCGGACCCACTGATGTTTTTTCGGGGTTTTGCAGAGGGGCCCGTGTTAGCATATTTTCAAGGGGGCCCTTTTGAGGCGGTGGCCAGACCCGCTGATGTTTTTTTGGGTCTCACAGAGGGGCCCGCGTTAGCATATTTTTGAGGGGGCCCTTTTGAGGCAGTGGCCAGACCCACTGATGCTTTTTTGGGTCTCGCAGAGGGGCCTGCGTTAGCATATTTTCAAGGGGGCCCTTGGCTGTGGCCGGACCCACTGATGTTTTTTTTGGATCTCGCAGAGGGGGCTGCGTTAGCATATCATATTTTCGAGGGGGCCCTTTTGAGGCGGTGGCCGGACCCACTGATGTTGTTTTTTTTGGATCTTGCAGAGGGGGCCGCGTTAGCATATTTTCGAGGGGGCCCTTTTGAGGCGGTGGCCGGACCCACTGATGTTTTTTTTGGGGTCTCGCAGAGTGGCTCGCGCGCCCTCCGAGAAAAATGTGTTTACACTACATAAATGGGGCTTTTACCAATATTTAGCAGGCTTTATACTAGATAAAAGGAATATTCACTATTTGCGCCCCCCTCCAAAAGAGTTTCTGGTTCCGCCCTTGGAGAACATCTGTGAAGCTGACGTCATAAACTTGAAAATCGTCTGGATTTTTTATCACATGTTGGTCTGGAAAATCTTTTTTTTTTTTTTTTTTTTTATCAGAATCTGAGTGGCAATTCTGATAATTAAACGCGGTGCATTTGAAGTATAGAATTTTCATTTAGTGTTAATTGCATGAAGATTGAAGTTTGGTGTTCTTTGATTCTGAGTCGAATAAGTTTGTGTTGGATTTTCCTTGGATGTGTTTTTGATTCCGTTTTACGGACACTTTTTCGTAAGTTAGTGAGCGTCTCGGGGAATTTCTTTGTTAGTATGGATGTGTGGAATATAGAATGGGGGGGGGGGAAAGTGAGGTAAGTGCTTCTTTAATTGTACTTTTTCTAATGTTTTATTGTGGATTTGACTGTTTTATATAGTATCATTTACTTAGAATTTGTGTTTCTTTGTAAAATTTTAGTGGTATATACTAGTGTTTATTCGTCACAAGACGGCAATAGCCGTTGGAGCTTGGCGGTCGCTAGGGAGGCTTGGCGCCATGGCTGGAGCTTGGTGCCAAGGTCTGTAGCGCTCGCACTTGGCGATCGCCAAGCTCCAGTGGCTATTGCCGTGTTTACATGAGGGGCACCGTCTTGTATGATTTTACCAAACCAGGAATCAGCCACCTTTTCAATAGTAGTATTATGTGAAATTAAAACAATTTTTTATCACAAACTTTTAATGATTAATTTCTTTTTGTACCGTACAAAACAATTTTGAGCATATTTCAAAGTTGGCAAATTTTTAACGCATGGCAGCTTTTGAGAGTTTTAACCATGGTTTAAACCGTCACGTCAAAAACCTTTTGTCGGAAACCTAGAACATTGCACTTTATGTAGTATTATGAATATAAATTTCTGTCTTCAACACTGCTTACATAAGCTATGATTACCTGTGAAATATTAATGCTAATTTTTAAGAAATATGGTAAATCATCTTTTATCAGACATGTATAGCAGAGCTCATTCTAGATAGGAAAAAGGGCACATTATGATTAAAAACATTTATAATGAAAAAAAGAAACTTTTGTACTTTACAAAATTGAATAGAACAGTTCTTTATTAATTAATAAGTAAATTAATTAGTAATCTGTATTGAGGGTCATTCCATGTTAGTTCAACCAAGTGATGACACCAATGATCATGGGTTTTAATAAAATTTGGCATGAATGTTGATTCTGTGGTAGCAAGAAACCCCGCAAATTCTTTTGCTTATGGTTTTTGTTTTATGGCTCATCGGACTTTTGTAGAGTTCAAATTTTGGATCATTTTTAAGTAAGATTTAAAGGCAACACTTCTATACAAAACTCCTCATTTGTTCACTAATTACTTTCTCTTTGAAATTGTGTACTCTTGTTGATTACCACATAAGGATTTTAGAAACAAATGTCTAAATTTTATAAATCTTTTGTATTAAGCAGTTTTGTATTAAGATGAATAAGTACTCATCATGCACCTTTCCTGGTATTTCACTTCAGAACAAATCCTTTACCCTATACTACATTGCATGTTAATATGATGATCTGTGGAATTTATATAATATATTTATATATATATACAGTGATCGCGATAACGCCTCTAGATGCGTATTTCACGCCTTATAAATTCAGAATGCGCCTTAAGATTTTCGGAATGCGTGTTTATACGTATTGCTTTTAAATACAAAATTAGATATATTGTGATAAATAATTATGATTTACTGTTTCCAAATTAAAAAAATTCAGTGATTGTACTAGTTTTTGATAATTTGACATTTGTGTAACTTGTGTAATCAGTTATTATTTATGTTCCAAATGCAATTTCATTATGTATTTGAAAATTTAGCATAATTGTTCGTTGTTTTAATTACTCCTTTGAAAAAGAAAATACTCCCTCTAAAAATGTGAAGGCGTATTTTTACTCTTCTGAAAAAATCCTAGATCGATCACTGTATATATATATATTATGTTATTTCGATAGTTTTCTTTGGAAGAAAATTTTTTGGATGTGCTACATTAATCCCATAAATAACACTGGGAATTTTTGGGTGAAAATCTGTGAGGTGATGACATGAATCACAGGTGTGTCACTCGCAGATTCTTGGTCTTAAGGCACTCACTAAAAATTTCTCAAAAATCAAGTTACATTTTTAAAAGATACAAAAAAAAAAAAAAAAAAAAAAATCAAATTTAGACATTTGTCTCTAAAATTCTTATGCTTTAATCAACAAAGGTACAAAATTTCAAAAATAAATAAATAAAAATAAAATAATTAGCGAACAAATGACTGAGGTTTTCAGTTTTATTAATATTTGTTTTTTCTGAATTAATTAAAATATGCATCAGTTCTTTTAAATATTTAAGTGTGGTACAATAGTTATACAATTATCGCATTGGTATTTTGCTTAACTAATATGTGTTTATGTTTATAATAGTGTGCCCTTCCCCTTATATATTTTTTCAAAATTAATTAATTATATCCGTTTTGGTTAGTTATTTATTTTAATTTTTGTTACCTTAAGTCCGTTTTCTTTAACTGCTAAGTTGTTCCCCTCATCTCTTCCTCCTTTCACCCATTATGCTGGGCCCCTTATGTGTTCACATAATTTTAAAAAGTTTTTTTATTTTGGAACTGTTTTTGCACATGATGGCGTTTAATTTTAAGTTTTGGGTCTTTTTCTGTGCAGTTTATGCTATTTTTCGTTGGTTTGGGCACTGATTCTAATTCTCACTGAACATCTTTTCTGGCCGCGTAAGCTTTAAAAATTTTGCCATGTTGAGAGTCTTCGAAATCACCACCTCGTTTCCTTTCTCCTTCATAGACTGTAACATCTTTTGCACTATCAGTTCCCCTTTTTGCCTGGAATGTTGACATTTTTTATGCTGTAACCTCAGTCAAGACCTTACTTTTTACTACTGTATCACCAGATCAAGTTCCCGTTCTTCAATGATGCTGTTATTTGCACAGATGCTTTCTTTCATTCGGACCATTATGGTGCCCAGCAAAAAGCCATCCTCCTTAATGTAGTTTCTTTCCTAGTATCCTGTTGCCCTTTATATAAATACTAGTTGCGTGCCCGTTCTCCGCACGGTAGGGAACAAAACTTTTTCTTACATGTATAGTTTGAATTGATTCCAGTGATTTGGAATCTAAAATTAAGCAAAATGATTTGACTCTTGGCGTAAAGTTACTCATTAGTTATTTGTAAAGTTAGTATAAGTACTGACCTGTGACTATTGTTAATATTATGACTCAAAAAACTATGTCTGTGTCAGGGTGCGAAATTAGCGGTCGTTAGTCGTATTTTGCAACTGTAATTTTTGTTTTGACGACCAAGATTTAAGAACCAGTCGTCATTTTTGACGCCTAACATTTTGCCCGAGACAGGCGACTAAAAAGCGACTATTTTGGCATCGGACGACTCCGGCAACTTTTTAAACAGAAATACCACAAAAACGAATATTTTGCAAATTCTGGGGACTTTTTTTACTGTCTAGACAACTATTACCAAATGTGCTGAAAAAATATAAATGTAAATTTCCGTGAAAAAAAACTTTCGCTTTCGTAAGCACCACTCTGTGGCAGAAAGAGAACGATCCTCTGCAGACAGTCATATCAGGGGCGTAGCCAGAAATTTTTCATGGGGGGGGGGGGTTACGACTACTGGAACTCACATATATGCATACATGTGTGTGATAAGGGTGTGAAGAATATACATTTTGTATGGCAAAAAATTCCTCATGGGGGGGGGTTATGACCTCCCTAACCCCAGCCCTTGGCTACGCCCCTGAGTCCTATGGTTAAAAAACGCGCGGAAGACCTCTTTCTTGTCTTCCACGGATGTGTATCATTTAAATTGCACTTTTTTAAATGTAAACAAATAGAGGAACTTAAAGAAATTTAGCCATAATTTTTTAACTCCATGTATTTTAATGAAGTTGATCGGAAGAAACTACGAGTTCGCCATATTGGATTCTTTCTACAAATGTATTTTAGCGGTAGCTCGGCTCGTATGGCACGGCGGTGTGGGAAAATGCGATGATAATACTCTATCATCGCATACTCGATGATATCAGTATTGATGAACGCGCGAGATCCTTTTAAATAAGGCAGTGTAAAAGTTATTTGGATTAGTTAATATTCATTAATTAAATATAATTATTTACCGCGGGAGAGTACAGGTTTACGGCCCGGACGCCATCTTGGATTTTATTTGCCGCAACGCAATGCAGCGCCACAATAACGGCTGGTTAAGTGCAGCAGTTCGTGGCTGAAAACAATACATGGATTGACTGCAAATAATCAATGCAATTTCGTGAAAAAATGAAAGAAGACGTGGGGGGGGGGGGATGACATTAGCAAAACGTCTGGATTTTGGGAAAATCTAAATTTCGGACTTCCGGCCTAAATTACGATAATTCAAATAAAAATATTATTTGAATAAAAATGTTATTTGATGATTTAAACTTAATAAAATTTATCTTTTAAAAATAAAACTCCTTTATGAGATACTGTAAATAAAAAAACTTAAATTGGATTAGTTGTTTGAAAATATTAAAAAAAACTTTATTTAATTATAAAAATTTTTATTATTAAGATAAATTCAATTTGTATTAAAATATGTTTTAAGTAATTTAATTAAAATAATTTTTAGTAAGATAAAAGAGCTATGTAAAATAATAAATCCTTCTTGGTGACATTAAAAGCTTTCATAGACACTCTCCCAACTTCAGTTCAACCCACTGAGAATACAAATGCATATTTTTAAATTTTAACATGTACTACCTGTTTGCTTACAGTGGTGGTTGATCAGGTGACATTTTGAAGCTAGTACATGTATACTGCATAAGTTTATCTACCATAGGCATTGTAGTTATATAGCAACAATTTATAAAATACTTCTAAACTAAAACTAAAGACCATGTTCTTCTAAAATGTATCATAATACTTTATTCTGGATTCATAGGTGGAAAGCTATAAAAATTGATTTTATATTTACTTACTATTTATTACTATCTTAATTTTAATAGTCCTGATCTTCTTAATTATTACTGTACATAATCATTAAGCCTACCTGTTTATAGTTTATGCATTTAAACAAAACAAAGGTTTTCAAAACTGCACCTGAACGAGACAGTTTGGCAACCGGGAAAAAAAAGTTAGGTGCCATTGACGCCTAGATTTTTACTCCCAATTTCTCACCCTGGTCTGTGTCATTCACGATCAGAAAAGAAAAGCGTGATGGTTTGCAGTGAAAATTCCTAATTTTCAAAATGTCTCATTTCTGCATCTTTTTTAGATTTAAGTTATGCCATTAATACCTTAGATACTACATAATGTGGAGAACCGTTTTATTTTATAATTAAACAGTTGTGTACCCGCTCTTCGCAAGGCAACAGGAGAACATTTTCCTAAAATGTGATCATAACCACTTGTGACAAAACAAAATCTCCAAGAAAAAGAAAGTCTAGTTACAGTCTTTTCTGCCAAAACTACCGCGGGATATATTGACGCGACGTAGAATTACTTAATGTTTAGTTAGCTGTGATGTAAGAGGGCTGTTGAAAAATGAATAGAAAACTTAGTTTCACTAAATATTTATTAATGCGGTATAGTATGCTTTGATCAATATTGCCTTATCATATCTACTTACTATTACTTATACTATCTTTTACTGATACCAATACAGTATATTTTCGTTTTTCAATTGTTAATGCTTAATTTAAAGAAACGGTTTAGATATTTGTCACAAATGTAGTTTTTACTCTTTGGTGATTCTTTGCAATTTTGCATTAGCATAAACGATAATCATTTCACTTTATGGTTGCCATTAAATCAGCTCTCCATAAAGTTTTACGCGCAATTCTTGTCAGATTGGCGTATTTAGCACCAGGGCCCTATTATCGCACGGACAAATCAGGACTTTGCCCAGGGCCCCCGGCTTGAAATGGCCCCCAATTTCAAATGATCTTTTTTTTATAACAAAATTTTATGAAAAGTGAAACAAATTTAATAGATGAGGCCCCCCAAATTCATCAATAGCTGGGGCCTCTGTTGGTCATAATCAGGAACTGTTCACTGCAAAATATTTCCTGCGATTCAGATACGTGTTCCGTTTAAAAATTCAATCGAAAATAATGCTAGGTAATTCATTGTTGAGAAAACAGCATTCAATTCTTTTTCTGGCAATGTAATATAAAATATGAAATTATTTCGTGCTTGGCGTATGTTTTGCTTGTGAATCTGTTATTCTGATTGAGTGTCGAAAGGGGCTTCAAACTCGTTACATGAAAATGATGCAGATTTCACATGTGAAAACTGAGTTATTTTAAAGTAATTTTATTTATTTTTTTCAACTGGCAATTTTATTCATTGTTACTGTTTCCAAGACAACCATAGCGGAAGATATCATACCAAAATCTTATACTATAGGGAAGGAGCTGCTATTGAATTCAAAATCCTTCTTTACATAAAAATTCGTAAAAAATCTTTGTCACAAATGTAGTTTAATTTATATACACACTAATTTATATTTTCGCTCTGTTCTTCTTTTAAAAGTGGGTGAATTGTATGCTCTGTCTTTTGCCGAAATATAAAAAAGTTATGACAGATAGAATTAAAGATGCAACAGTTTAAAAATTATTTTATGCAAACGTTGTCAAAAGAGAAATTATTTTTAAAAATTCCCAAAAATCGGCAAAATATGTTACATAGTCAAAACAAACTGTTTTCGAAAGAAATTTTTTTCCTCTATCCGATGATACAAACATAGTTTTACTGCGAGTGTAATTACCGGCGTTATTACGTACTAGCAGCATGGCCTGGCGTTGCCCGTGCAATGAATGAGAAATGCCATTTACCTTAAATATAGATTGTAAAGGGAAGGAATGTGAATCCTCCTGCTGGAATGATAAAAAAAGGACACAGGATTTCCCGCTGCAAAAAAAAAGAAAAAAAAAAAGAACACGGCACCTAATAAAATACATAGGTTGCCAGGAATTGGACTTGGCTAGGCTGGAAAGTGAATCCTCCCGCTACAATGATAAAAAAAAGGACATGGGACTTCCCGCTGCAATAATAAAAAAAAAAAAGGACATGGCTCTTCCCGCTGCAAAATAGAAAAAAAAAGAACAAAGCACCCGATGGCGTAGAGGCTCCGGGAACTGGACGTGGCTAGATTTCTCCTCTTCTACCTGTCTGTGTTCTAACAATCATTTTTTCAGAGATCGAATTTTGTTTTTTCTCTGAGCAGAAGGCACTTTTAGTAGTTTTATTTTATTTCTTCAGTTTTTTCTGAAATAAATAAACTAAATGGAAACTTTCAGGGTAAAAGTACAAATCTTTAAATTTGGGGACTTTTGGCGTCCCCAAGAAGTCAAAGTATTTTTGATGACAAATTGAAAAAACGATCTATATTTGGAGACTGTCCTCGAATTTCGAGGACTTATGGTCACCTTAATCTCCACATCTCTCTTTCAGGACGCCAGAAGAAATTCCTCCCTCCCGCGAAGCGCGCTCACAGTTGAAGTGACCTTGAAAACCAGACGGGGAAGTTTGCGACTTTCATTTTGCGGAATTTGCAGTCCACAGAGAATTTTAACCTGCGATCTTTTCAGAAAAAAAATCATATAAAAAAATCTAATAAACATTTCTGCATGGTTTAAAATTTAAAAGTGGGAGAAATAAATGTTTAATAAGTGATAGAAAGATGAAAAATTTTTGCCTGTTAGGTTTTTCGATGCGACAGTTTAAAAATAGCATATTTTTAAAAGCCGTACATTTTCTTCAAAACAGGATTTCCTTTAAAAAATTCCCAAAAATCGGCAAATGTAAGTACGATTTTGTAACAAATTGTATTTGAAAAAGAAAACTCTGTAGTTTCCGATGATATAAAAAATATAGTATTCTGAGAGAAATTCAGCTCGCAATAACGTAAAATGCGAGAAAAATGGCCAAAAACCTTACAAAACATAAAATATCTCAAAAACTATTAATCCGATTAATTTCATTTTTACAGCATTAGCTTTCTCTTGTCCTATTTAGTCAGGGTGCCAAATTTGGCCCAGATCCGTCGAAATGTCTGGACGTGTATAGCGAACAAACAAACAAACAAACTCTTCTCTTATATATATATAGATTATGCAGAAAAAATCGCTAAAAATCGGACAAAACATAAAATAAAATATTTTCTAATTCAATTTTCGAAAAAATCGCTCCGAGGCGTGTTAGGATCTGTCTAGTGAAGCCGTATGCAAAATTCGGTAGGTCTGCGACCAACTGTCTCGGCACAATGCGATCGAGAGACGCACGCAAGAGGATCGGTGGTCACAAACCTACCTACATACTTACATACATAGCTACATATACAATGTTTACTCTTGGATTTAATTATATAAGATATATATATATTAATGACTATGTTATCTCTCACCCCCTTTATATTGAAAATTGTCCAAAAAATGTGTCCCAAAAAATCGACATAATTTTACGTATATTTAAATACTATTAGTTCACAACAGCTTTAATCTATTGTTACAATATTTCGTAAGCTGTAGGATATGCATCACATGTATTTTTCTATAAATAGGTTACAACCATAAAAATTTCAACATAGGGTTACCACTCGAAATACACGAAAGGTGAGAGATAAAATGACATAGTCAATTAATATTGTTTTAATAGGGCAATAATGAAACTAAAAAATTAGGCAGGTTGCCCCTGACGAGGGTCGAACAGCCGACACAGTGAACAGTGAGCCGACACAGAACCTCTCTGAGCGGCCACCCCTCTAAACGGCCAATTTTTCATGGCTTGGATTTTTTGGCTCATGGACCTAATGTTTAAATAACCTCCATAGTCAGATAAAAGAAAAAAGTATCTGCGCACATAATCCAAAACTATCTGCAAACTCATCATAGTTCATGATAGTTAAATACATAGTGTGATGAACACGTGTATATGCATATGCGTACACATCTGTGCAATGCACTTCGGCTTCGGATAGTGACTTAAAAAAGATATTTCTTTTAGGTAACTATCCATAAAAAATAAAAATAAAACTTTGAATTACTGGAAAACTATCTGCAAGACCTTTGAATGTATCCGTGCCCGGCGTGCGCACGTGCGTCTACATTATATGACTAGGATAACCTCTATCAACAGCCACCTGAACCCCTCTAAACGGTCACCGAGTGGGATTGCCAATCTCCTTTTTCGGGAAATTCTACTCACTCCATGCTTTAATTTTGAGCGGAAAAACTCTAGGTCAGGTTTATGGTGGAATATAAGACCCAGGAATAACTGGAATTGAATCTGTTATCTCTTTTGTATTCTCCCCACACCCTTAAGATGGGGAATCCCTTGGACAATCAGGCTTTGAAGGTGTCCTACAAATGAAATTTTTACAAATAAATTTTTGTCCTTTTCAGGCACTAATTTCGTCCCTGACGAGAAATTTCCCGATGTTTGTAATGCTAACTTTCAACACAAGCGACTTAGGGAACATCGATGAAATTATCAAAAATTCCGAATCGGTAGAGATCTGCTACAAACTAATCGGTTAGAGATCTGCTTTTTAAGGTGAAAAACAAACTACAAAAAAATAGTTGTTTAAGAGAAAAGTAAAACCTTAAAACAGACGCAAATCGTATCCTTTTTTCAAAAAATTTAAGAAAGCATTAAATAAAATACTATTTTCTCTTTAGATAAGTTTTAAATTTCATTTTAAATAAGGAATAGATGCCAGACTTCTATATATTATGCATTATAGCAATTATCTTATAATTTATATAAATAAAACAGTGTAAACTGTCTGTTAGTTAGTTTGTGTTTGTTTCGCGTAGCTCGCAGACGGGTGATCGTAGACCTACCAAATTTTGTATGGAAATTCTCCAGGACGGGTCCCGACATACCTCGAAGTGATTTTTTCAAAATTCGATTTATTTCAGGAGATATCGATTAAAAACGTGTCGCAAAAGGCAAATTTTTGCTCTTGCCGTTTTGCAATCGTAACCACGCAGGGAAGAGTGAAGATTAAGCATATCTAGGTTGCCATATTTGGCAAGTTTATTAAATGAATCAGACTTTTGAAGTAAAAATAAAAGAATAACAATTTCTTTTTTGTTTAGATTATTTGTAAGGTTATTTTTTAATTAAAATATCGTGTGCATGTGAAATCAGAGCAGGAATGAAATGTTTTATACTCAAAAGAAAAATAGGATTTGGAAATTTTTCGAAACTAAAATGTGCAACTTTTTAATTTGTCGTTTTGTTATTTGTAATTTATAATAAAATGGTTGATGTTCGAGTTTGAGGAGATGTGATCCTAAAAATGCTTGCGTAATTTATCGTCTGCTACTTTGAGTATGAATACATCTGAATAAGTTTTTGAGAAAATTTAACTCTTTGAATTGTGCATTTTTCTGCACAGCTTTTTCCCATCTATTTCTAATGTATTACTTCCAGAAAAAGGATGTTAGAAATATCAATTTTAATTTTGTTTAATCACACTCATGAATAAAGATATACTCTCCAACTTAATGGAATAAGGAAAGAAAATAGGGAAGACCCATGGATTATATCCTTTTAATATATAGCGCTTTAGTGCCTTATATTAAAAGCCTTTTAATATATAGCGCTTTTGTAAAATCTGAAAGTGTTTCAGATTTTCTTACTTTTTTTTTCCCCTTTCCGTTTTTTTGATAAAGGCCAATATATCCAGAAGCTCTTCAGAATTAATATAGGATGAAAATAATTTATATCTCTTTTTTAGGTTTTTATCATTAAACCCCATCTTATTTTTGTAACCAGGTACGGCCTCATACGGTAAGCATCGTATCGGGTTCGCCAGCTTCGAAGGGATGTCATTTCTAACTTAAAAACTAAGTAGAGCATAAAAGGAGTCTTTTTTATGTTAGTAGGGGTCTCTACACTTACCCTAGGGCCGCTCCTGTTTGTAACTATTTTAATTTTAAATTCCATTCAGAATATAAGAGATTTCGGTGCCAAGTAAGCCAGCGAGAAACAGGATTCTCTCCGAACAAAATTTATTAAGATCTCAGCATTTATTAAGATCGAAGGCAATAAATCAAATCCTATACAAATTATGAAATTTAAATTTTTACACAGTTCCCCAGTCCTATCAGTTATATTTAGAAAATTTTTCTTTGTGCAATCTCATGCACAAAAAAAAAAAATTGTCTTTCTACGACCAAAATTCACAAAGTTACAGCTGCTTAAAGTTAGAGTACTTTTCCAGCTGCAAAATAGGGGTTGTATACGAAATGAATTTGAAGAAAATTGATGTA
The DNA here is from genome assembly GCA_038373885.1 of Cheiracanthium punctorium. NCBI lineage: Eukaryota > Metazoa > Arthropoda > Arachnida > Araneae > Cheiracanthiidae > Cheiracanthium > Cheiracanthium punctorium. Next base: position 15,364 of record JAWZYV010012851.1, read on the forward strand.
CATGGTTTTGACCTTTGTAATATTTATTAGCAATTTCATTAACTATTTTATGAATATACATTGCTAAGAAGATTAACGTTTAACTATGTGTATCCAATAAAGTAAAGTGAAAATATCGCTTATGCTGAAAATAGAATTTTTTAAAGTTTTTTAAATGAACTGGCTTTAAATAACTTTCTTTGACTGCAATCTAAATATTGTTATGAATTTTCAGGGCAACCCATTGTTCTGAGGTTTAAAATAGTTCAAAATTGGTATTGGTCAATAGTTAAATTTTGCCTTTTGTTGCATCAAAATCGGTCAACTAGAACTGGAGATACGGATGTTTCGATTTCCCCATTCACTTCTACTACAATTTCTAGAAATATTGGTCCTAGGCCTTCGGTAATTTCACTTTTGGGCTAAATTTGGCGATATTTCTCTAAAAGTCGCCAAGCTTGGCGACATTTTGGTCATTTGGCACGATTTTCCGTATGGGGCTTCTAAAGTTAGTTTTTCTGCATTAACATGCATAATAGCCTAATATTTCTCTTCTAGGACCTAATCAAAATTCCCGCTTTATGTGGAATGTTCGAGAGATACATTCTTCTAGAAGCTCCTTGTACATACTGCGACATCTATAAATACAGGTATGACAGACAACCCGAGTCAGTGTTCATCGAGCTCTCTTGTTTGCTGCTTCATAAATCGATGAATTTTGGTCGTAGAAGGTCGATTTTTTTTTTTTTTTTTGTTTGTGTGTGTGTGTGTGCATGAAATTGTATAAAGAAAATTTTTCTAAATATAACTGATAGGACCGGAGGACCGTTAATTTTTTATAGAAATTAAATTATTGAGTTTGACCAGGGTGTCTACCATCATGCAAAGGTCACGAAAGTCACGGAAAAGTCAAGAATTGGAAAAAAGGTCAGGAAAGTCAAGAAAAGGTCAAGAAATGAAGCACTAGGTCACGATTATCGACTCAACTCCCTTTTTCCATTTTATTCATAGTTGACAATTTTCGTAACTAAATTTCCTAAACTTTTGTACACCATTTTTACAGTTTTGCTAATAAACGTACAGTTTACGCATAATTCTATCGATCTTTGTTGTAGAGATATTCAATTTTGAAATCAGGGCTTATTCGCTGATCACCCTGTATATTAATAGTGTTAAATTTAAAAGTCTAATTTTTCTTCATTCTCTCAGTATGATGCAGGGGTGCAGAAACTGTTTTTACTCTCAACATTTCCCTCAATCCATATGCAAATTTCCCCAAAATTTTATGATATGTTTATAGACTTGCATAAGTTCTGTTTTACCATAAGTGTAAAAATATTTGCAATGTACAAGCTACATACATGTTTACTAAATAGCAATTGGTCCAAGTTAAGAGAAAGCAAACTGCTGATCGGTGAAAAAGTTGAAAAAAAATCCCTTTAAAAATAGGAATGGGAAAGAATAACTCGAAGAATTTTGTAATTCATTGTTAAAATCGAAATCAGTTGTATCTTTTCTGTAAAATTTTCCCCAGATGGCTAAAATTTCCCCCTATCCTAGATTGCCGGATCGTACATATTCTGCATCCCTGGCACGAATGTATTTTTGATATTAGTGTTTCGTATTTGTTATGGTCAAGAAAAAGTCAAGAAAAGGTCAAGAAATCAAGCTTACTTTATGTGGTAGACACCCTGTTGACTGCTTCTGATGTAATAGGTTATACATTTTAAAGTATTTTTGCAATTAGAACTATGTGTCTCTGACTAACGGTTTAGGAAATAGCCATTGGACAGCGTTAGCACTGCACACCCTATATATATATTTATTAATTACAAAAAATGTCAAAACGTTTTGCAAGTAACCTTATTTAAATCATCAAAATTTGTGTGAGAATTTAAATTTTAAGATGGAGTTGTAATGCTTTATATTCATTTCTTTAGGAAGTCCTCTCATAGCTCATCCTAACATACAATAATGAGCTTGCTGACATTTTGTGCAAATTTTCGTATTTCACAAAAACTTAATTTAGTTTGACTTTATCTGTGTACGTTTAATTATAAATTAATTTTCTAAAGTAGGCAAATGTTGATTTGTGCTACCCTTTTAACTGTATATATGTTTCAGTAAGAAAATTTTGTGTTATGCAGGGATGTTAATTCTGCGCCGAAACACAAATTCTTGCGCCGAACTGCGCTTTTAGCAGATTTTTGCGCCGGTCTGCGCCGAATACGTCATTTTGACTCTTTCAGGGTGCGCCGAAACACAAATATTGCGCCGAACTGCGCTTTTAGCCGATTTTTGCGCCGGTCTGCGCCGAATACATCATTCTGACTCTTTGTTAAATTTTTGCCACGCTCATTTATCTTTTAAAGCGTGTATGGAAAGCTAGTTAGCAGTAAAGCAAGATTCAAACTGCGTACGAAAGCTGCATTCCGAAGCTATTCTACCTGCCCCGGATCGGACCAGTCGGGCTTTGTTAGTCACCTCAATCAGGGCCGGCCAGATAGGCAAACGAGTACCGTAATTTATGGAAGAAACGCCACGGTGTTTATGAGTTTAAAAGTTAAAAAATAGTAAGTGCGGCGTTTACAATATTTTTAATTTTTTTTAAGCCGATCTTCAACGAAAAATCGAAAAATTCGTTTCGTGATAATTTTCTCAAAAGATGGCGCCACCACCGACACGTACTCTTTAGCGTGCACAGATCACAACGTAGCGAATCAGAATGCGAACCTACCCCCATAGAAAAGAGGTTTGATCCAGTTTTGGAGAAAGTTAGAGCACCCTAAGATGGGTCCATGTCCCGTGCTCTGAAGTGGATGGCTTCATACATCCAACCGATGTCTCCTCAATTAAGTAAAAAGAAAAAAAATAGAAGTAAATCTTTTACATCTACATTTTAGAACTATAATTAAATTTTAATGAAGTTTTGAATATATATTTTGAAGGGTTAAAGTTCTGTAAAATACCGCAAAAGTGCACTACCCTCTATTAAATGCACCCATTTTTCACATGAACCTCTATTGTTCTTAAAATACTGAATTTCAGCCAAAATTAGTCAATGCTGCGCATGGTGCGAGTTTAAGCCTCCCCCCCCCCCAAAAAAAATAAAGTTAATCTGAAAGATTTTTTTTTTCGCCGTGCGGCTTTGCGCCCTGTGCACTCTATGGAATAAACACTGCCAATTAATTGGTATGCTCAAGAAATGCTGAATGCTTTTAAAATAAATCCCAATATTATAAATATAAAAAATAATAAATAAATACCATCAAGAGTTGTTACACAACATTCAGTTTAAAACAACAATTTGCTGAAGCAAGCTCATTACGTAATCAACAGCTGGCCATCCGCGGAGGGGGGGAAATGTTTACTTTTAACTGGAGACTCTTCTCACACATCGATTGCTGTTTTCATTTTAATGGCACCTGGTAGTTTGTCCGAACTTTGTGCGGATGCAAGAAGGTTTTTAGAAGTTATTTTTTTTATTTCTATAAATTCGCCTTTGTGAATATAAACATTGATATCTGATTATGTGAAACATGTTTTACCTTTTCGAGCTTAAAAAAAAAAAAAAAGCCCCTTCCTCTGAAATGGGTAACGATCCGCCACAGCACTATGTATATGTATTTTCCCGATTTGAACTGGCACTATTTTTTTCGGGCCCCACCACTGAAGCAGGTCACGAGCCGCCACTGGCTGTTATAGAAAGTGGACAGATTCTATTAACGGAAGGGAAGGATAGACTTGCAAAAACATTAAAACTATTAGAAGAAAATGAAAAAGCTCAAGAAGAAATTAATAAAAATAAAAAAAAAGAATAAATAGAAAACTAGATAACTTATGATACTTAATTTGTAATCTCATTAATTTCTTATAATCTTAATTTTTAACTTCCCATAATTCTTAATTTCTCTCAACAGTCATTAAATATTTTTTGTTTACATTTGCTTTGTATATTGTGTTCAAGTATTATAGATGAATATGTAAATATTAGATGAGGTTAAATTACTGATACAAAAGCATATGCTATTAAAAGTACACACATTTAATTATTCTAACCATCAAATTTATTTTGTTTTCGATACTGCTTACCAATTACGTGTTGTTGTATAAGAGGTATAATATTTAGGTTTTCAAAAATCTCCATTTAGTACTACTTGTGATTTGTAATAGAACCAAAGAATGAGATAGAAGCTTTTGTTTTAAAATTTAGTTTTCATTTTATTTGTGCTCTCTTTTTCGAGAGGAAGATTCCCTAAATGATTCTGAAAAAGAAAAAAAAGTGACAGGGATTGGCAACCTGTGGCTCGCAAGCCACATACAAATCATACTCATGTTTCTTGAGTAGGAAAAAAATGACTTAACCACAGAAAGGTTGCTGACTCCTGATATGTATTGTTTTTACCAAGTTGCTGATAGCATAGCCTGTATACACCCTTTTTTTTTTTTTTTCCAGAGCTTTCCTAAGGTGCTTTCAAATAGTGTTTTGCTTTTAGCAAATGGTGTTTGCTCGCAAACTTTGCTTTTCTTGTATGCATTTATTGTGTTCCTAAATCTTCAATTTTATGCTCCAAAATCATGTTAATTCTGATCTCGAATCTTAGTTTTCCTCTCGGAAACTATTTTTTTGTGCTCCCGAGGTGCTCCCAAATGGAATTTTTCTGCTCCCAAATAGAATTTTTCTGCTCCCAAATGGAATTTTTCTGCTCCCGAGGTGCTCCCAAATGAATTTTTTTCTGCTCCCGGGGTGCTCCCAAATCGAGTGTTGGAGTTAACATCCCTGGTTATGTGATTCAGCCTTACAGCTACTTGTTCTAAACAAAATAAGTAATTTGAAGATGACAATAAGCTCCAGACATGTTTAATATTATGCTAAGTAATGCAGATAAATTTCAGTGATCAAGCATAGATTTTTTTTTTCCAGTGTAAAGTCCTTTTTGATATCCATTGTTTTGAGATATTATGTTTGCATTCGAGGTTATATAGCCAATATGATTTTGAAGTAGCAAAATGTGATATATTTTAGCAAATCATTCAAGCATTTTTCAATGAATACCTGTTTCATGCAAAATATCTCTTTATTTGTGTATGCATGTTACACCTACACCAGGTTTTCTTTCAGCTGAGGCAATTCTGATGAAGATCTGGGGTCAACATTCCTTTTAGTGTAATTCCACCTCTGTGCTCACAACATAATTTCTTGGTTCTTTAAATTTTTGCAAAACTTTGTTAATTTCTTAATTGTCAACATGGCATAAGGAGTTTTTGTTTAGAAGTGTTGTGCCTTAAAATTTTGTTCAAAAGTGATCCAAAATTTGAAATCTTCAAAAGTTTGATGAGCCATAAAAGGAAGACCATAAGCTCCTGCCATTGCCCAAAATATCATGGGGTTTCTTTTTCTTACCACAGAAGGAACATTCATGCCAAATTTTATCAAATTCCACGCTCATGAGTGTCAAACCCCATTTTTTTGGTTGATTTGACATGGAATGACCCTTAATAAATTAGCTAGGACAGGGTTGGGTTTTTGACGTCAAAAATGTCTAAAATTGTCAAAAACCCATATATGTCATTTTTATTAGTCATTTATCACATTTTATTTCCAGGGCTCCCAGTCGTCCTATATCTATATATATAAAAGAGAAGAGTTTGTTTGTTTGTTTGTTCGCTATACACGTCCAGACATTTCGACGGATCTGGACCAAATTTGGTACGCTGACTAAATAGGACAAGAGAAAGCTAATGCCGTAAAAATGAAATTAATCGGATTAATAGTTTTTGAGTTATTTTATGTTTTGTAAGGTTTTTGCAGGGGTCAGTCCAGGTTTCTTTCCCAGGGTCCTATTTTTGTGAAATTTTACCCAATTTTGTGAATTTATAATTAATTTTGTGAATTTATACCTAATTTTGTGAATTTTTTCTATTTTTGTGAATCTTTCCTTATTTTGTGAACTTCTTCCAATTTTCTTTTTCATTTTTGAGCAAAAAAGCAATCACGAAATAGAATTGAATATTTTTAAAAAAATTAAAAACAAAATGGGTATAGTTAGTTCCCTTAAAAAAAAGTTGGCCAAAACTGATTAATTCCTAATAAAAACATATAAAACATTATTTAATACGGCGGACAGATAAGCTCTGACAAAACAGGAAAGATTGTTATCCTAGATAAAAAAGATTACCATGAAAAAATGGAACAAACCATCAATAGTCTAAACGTTTTACATCTTCCCAAAGACCCCACCACGAAAATCAATAATAAACTAAAAACTTTAATAAAAAATGGTACCTGGCCGGATCAGAAAGGTCCGAACTATAACAATACCGCTAATTTCGCCCCACGGATTTTCGCTAAATTTAAAGATCATAAAAATCCCCCCTCCCTTCGCCCAATTGTGAGCAAATGTGAAGGCCCCACCTACACTCTTGAAAAATATATGAAAGATATACTGCAAGAAATTATACCCCCCTCTAACAGCACTCTAACTTCAACCGACGATTTCATTAAAAACATCCGCGATTATAAACTTGATGAAAACGATATTATGGTAAGTTTCGATGTTGTAAATCTATACCCGTCAATAGATATTAAGGAAATGAACCAAATTATTAACAAACAAATTCAAAGTAGTTTTAAAGATATAGACATAATTAACACCCTAACTAGTGCAATAAATCTAATTTTAAATAACTCATATTTTCAATATAATAATCACTTCTACCAACAAATAAAAGGAGTCCCCATGGGCTCCCCCATATCCGGAATAATTGCCGACTGGAAAATGAGAATCCTTGAAGAACAGATTAAACAGACACACAATAATACCATCAAACTTTGGCTTCGCTATGTCGACGATATCTTCGCTATCCTTACCACCCACAATAATGAAGAAAATAATTTGATCAATCAACTTAATGCCATAGACCCGAACATTAAATTTACCTACGAAAAAGAAATCAATAATAGCCTCAATTACTTAGATGTGAACATAACCAGAAACAATAATCTCATTGAGACCACCATTTTTCGAAAACCTACTTGTAATACTAATATAGTAAATTTTAAATCTAAAACCCCTTTCAACTATAAAATTGCTGCTATTCGTTCCTATATCGACCGCGCTTTCAAAGTGTGTTCTAACAACGACCTCCTTCAAAAAGAAATTGCTTTCATAAAGAAACAATGTCAAGACGCCCACTACCCTCGAGAAATTTTCGATAAAGTTTTCAAAGCTAGGCAACGTAAATTAAATGTTATAGACAACCGTCAAAAAGATAAACCACATTTTACTACCGCTATCCCCTTTAGCCGAGGGATAGCCAATAAACTTTCTAATATCGCCAGTAAAAAGAACTTCCGTATACCAATTAAACCCAATAAAACAGTTTTTCAGCGCATTAGATCGGAAAAAGACCCAATCAACCCCATCGAAACCGCAGGGATCTATAAAATTAATTTTATGTCAAACGATACTAATAAAGAAAATTGCTACATCGGCGTTACAAAAAGGAAAATTAAAGAGCGAAAAAACGAACATTTTAAAGACATTAACCTCCAGAAACAAAGTACCGCTCTAGCCCGTCTTGCTTTGAAAGAGCCCATTACCATTGATTTTAAAAATATTAAAAAAATAGCCAACTTTAAAAATAGTATATATGCCTACATTCGTGAGAGCTTAGAAATAATGACGACAGAGGGCAGCATCAACGATACGCTTCATACAATCGACCAATCATGGGATGACGTCATGCATCGAACTTTCAAGAAGAAGAACGAAGAAGATATAAAAAGAAGCCGCCATTAGTGAGAGATCCAGAAACGACTGAAGATGGTTATGTGTGTAACCGAAATATATATCGTGTACGGGGGAATAAGGTATTCCCAAATAAAAAATTTTAACTGATTAATTCCTGTTCACCGAACATCCGGGATAGTCATACCCTAGAACAATAGTAAAAAAAAAATTCGATTAAAATTACAAATATAAAGCTTTAAATCTTTACTTTTAAATGATTAAAAAACAGATTTTATAATAAACGTAGGCCATGGTAGTTTTGATTTTAAATTGCAGGTACTAAACACTTTTATTTACACCCCAAATTCAAACTTTAGTAATTTTTAAATATTACAATGTCTGTCAATTTCGACTAAAAATACTCTAATACTAACGATGTGAAAAATGCAATTTATAAATCTAGTTAAATTTCAACAATTGAAGGGAAAGCAAAAATAAGTTGCAGATAATTACAGATGGGAGAAATTAGCTAACATTTTTAAAAATTAATTTCAACTTGTCAAAATTACTTGTCAGTGTACACAGAATATCCCCAAAACACTGACCTGGGGTTTTATTCCTTAAATATTTTTCACAAATATTTTACAGTAAATCACAAATTTATGTTTAAAAAAAAAAAAAAGCACAGAATTTTACAGTAATGATTATAATAAATGTTGGAAGATTAAATCTAAATAAATACAAATGTACATTTTTATATGGTCTCCAAACAGAAAATTCCCAGTCTGTAAGATGTGCCCATGCATTAATTAAGTTTAAAAAATTTAATTAAGTTATAAATTTTCAGTCTTCTATCAAAAATGATAGCAAAAAATGATAGGTTCTAGCAAAAAATTGCTCGCTACGGCCCTGCCTATGCCGATAGCATTTCTCTGTAGTGTACCCCTATGACCGCTCTTTAAAATGATATTAAATCCCAATAAAATCACTCCTATGCTTTGATGTTCACTCCCAAGAATGAAAAAATGCAGTATTACACTATTTCTACCCCCCCCCTTTTCCAGCTTTGAGCAGTGATTGACCTATATTTATCCCATTTCACATTCCACAGTGTGGATTCTCGACCGATTAAACAGGGTGCGGCACCCGGCAATGTCCTTTTTCTCTCCCCTATGCCTGGGTATGTCGGTCCGTTTTTCTTTTCTTATTTGCCAAAACTTTTTCTCCTTCCTTACCATACAGTTTTCTTATACAGGAGACAATACAATGAAGTCAAAATTGATGTTTAAACGACCCTTTACAAAACAGGAAGTATAACTGTTCCTTCAAAAAAATCCAATCAGCTTTTTTTTTTTTTTAAATGCAACCAGATAAAATGTCCTTTTATAAAATAATTATTGTTTCTGTTTTCTTTTATTTGTGTGATCTGAAAGATGCCCTTGGAATGTTTGTTTTTTCAGCAATGTAAAAGGGCCATCTGGCACATTACGCTTTCAGTTGGGGGGAAAGAAGGGAGTTGAAAATGATTTCACCTGTAAGGATGTTATGTTTGATAAGTATGCAGTTGTGAATTAGTAAACAATAAGCTTAGCCTATTGGATGTTATGCACTCTTGCAAGTTGTTCTTAATGATTGCTTTTAGTGTAATCATTACATGGCCTTTCTACTTCAGATTATTTATAGTTATTACAGATATTTACTAAACATTAGATAATTACGGATTCATTTCAAAATGCAAAACGAATTATTGCGAGTTAGAATTTGCGCGATTTTGAAACATTGCATTGATCTGAATTTATGTCTGTCTTTTAGAATAAGATTTAGGACTAAGTTAATCATTTTGAGATTGCATCAAACGATTTCTGAACATTTAATACATGGTGCATAAATGTGCCAGTTTAGAAAACAAAGTGCTTTCTTTTAATCTCCTCCCCAACCTGGCTGCCCTTTTTACATACACCACTGGCTTTATTCATGAAGAACGTTGTAATTATCCGAGAATGACAGCTGTCATCACCTTTTCTTCTGGCAATGAGCCTTATTAATATTATAGTGGAATATGTCTTGATGTTTAATTTTTTGGCATAAACACAACTCACATGAAAAGAAATAATAAATGAGCGCTCGCTACTAGTCCGATTTTTATTCCCAGAAAGAGAGCTCCTACATAGCAGGTGAGTGGAACTTAGGAGGAAAAACAAACAAGTGCAGGCGTCTGCTTCAAACTGCAATCGTAGGCGGTGTAATTTACCCCCCTGGCTTAGGGCCTCCAATCAACCTACCTCCCGTCATCATCATCAACATTGTTTACATTTAGGCCAAGATATTATTGGGTGCCGATCGGCGATCGCTAAATGATAATAATTCCTAAACTCAATTGAAAAGTGCAATAGTTATTTTGTGAAGGGTCCGTTTTTCCGATATTGAATTTTGTGAAGGGTTCGTTTTTAACTTGTTGAATTTTGTGAAGGGTCCGTTTTCGGACCCGATTTCGGAGAGGTTTCACTGTATATAAAACTGTGTCGGCTCACTGTTCACTGTGTCGGCTGTTCGACCCTCGTCAGGGGCAACCTGCCTAATTTTTTAGTTTCATTATTGCCCTATTAAAACAATATTAATTGACTATGTCATTTTATCTCTCACCTTTCGTGTATTTCGAGTGGTAACCCTATGTTGAAATTTTTATGGTTGTAACCTATTTATAGAAAAATACATGTGATGCGTATCCTACAGCTTACGAAATATTGTAACAATAGATTAAAGCTGTTGTGAACTAATAGTATTTAAATATACGTAAAATTATGTCGATTTTTTGGGACACATTTTTTGGACAATTTTCAATATAAAGGGGGTGAGAGATAACATAGTCATTAATATATATATATCTTATATAATTAAATCCAAGAGTAAACATTGTATATGTAGCTATGCAGGGCCGGCCCTAACAGTTTTGCCGCCCCGGACAAGAATATAAAATGCCGCCCCCCACACTAAAATTACTATTAAGAGAAATAAATTGTTCACAGATACTGTTTTCATGCCTATAAAACTGAAATAGCTCTCTCTTTAAACATAACACAGCATAAGAAAAACCATATTTATTAAAAACCACACATTAAGCTAAAAACCAAAAGAAAGGGAGAAAAATAAAGAGTTTTTTTTCCTCACTTTTAATTCCGCAAAATTCCTGACTTTTTCGCTAAAATCAATTTTTCAACTAATTCATGTTCGATAGCCAATGTAGTTAAATTATTTAACCTATCTGGAAGAGTTGTGGAACATAATAAATTTTTAGTTAACTTTAATTTTGAGAAACTCTTCTCTGCACTTGCCTCAATTATCGGCAAAGTAAGCGAAATTCTCGAAGCAATAATAAGATGTGGTGTAAAATCTATAGTTGAAATTAGCTTTAAAATTTCAATTGAGCTTTCCTTTTTGCCTAATAAGGCCGTAACTGACACTATTTCGTTTACTAGATCAAGCGTGTTTAACTTCCCGATTCTCCATCGGTCACTATTAACTCCAATTGTTTACACTATAAACAGTGTTAACGCCTCACCATGGCACAGTGGTTATATCACTGGAAATGGTAGACTGGCGAAGTTTGAAGGTCCCAAGTTCGGGTCCTATCGCGTGTCCGTCGACCTAACCGTTCGGAGTTTTCTGTGGTTTTCTCCGAAACTTTGCGTAGATAATCGGCCGTAATCCCACAAACAAACAATAAACACTGTTACAATGTTTAATTAGCACTTTTTAGGAGTGTCTTAACTCATTTATGCCGTGCAAAAGTTTAAAATAATTACATTGGGTACTTATTAAATTAAATCTGCACTGTAAGGTATTTATCGCTTTGTTTACTGTAAAAAAAATAAAACTACCTTAAATTTTAATTCAGGATCTTTCACCAGAACATCTCGTGATTCTCAATCCAAATTCATATGTTACGTGGCTGCTTAAACCCAGTGTTAGCCAGAATACTATCTCGTTGGTCAGTTCTCTTGCATAACAGAACATTTCATTTAAAATCACATCCAATCGAAGATCCTTTGAAAAATCTTTACAGTTTCTTCTTCTTTCAACAAGAGTTCTAGAACAGGTGGTAAATCGTTGTCTTTTGACTGCAATCCTTTCCTAATGGATTCACGCAATTAAAGATTTTGTAGCAAATAATAATAGAGCATAGGAACATGAACTGTTTGAGAGAGTTAAATAATCCTAGCCTCATTGGAATTAGATTTGTCAATACCCTTATACCTTACCAAGAATGCGATCTGTTCAATTTTTTTGTCATCAGGAATGCAATCTAGAAATATGTGATAATATTTGGCTAGTTGAATTTCATTAACAAGCTGTAATTTGAATCCAACTGAAAATTTATGTAAACTGTGTAAATATTTGTTTGCACATCACATATAAACAACGGAACAAGGGCGTAGCCAGGATTTTCATTAGGGGGGAGGCAAGACAAGGAGACCATGGAGTACAACTGCTCCTCCTCCCGGTTTGTAATAATCAGACTCTATGACTAACTCATTTTAGGGGGGTGGGGGCAGCTGCCCCTCTCCTGGTTACGCCCATGCAACTGAAGCGAATGAAATGAAATTTATAGCAACACCAAAAGTGGCAAATTAATTTCAACTGCAGTTGCTAAAATATTTCTAAATCGTTTAAAAGTTTTGAGATTTAAAACTGTTGTTTGAAAACTGTGTGTAAATGTATGTTCTCCCATTGTTAAAAAATGGCTCATTTGAATAGAATGAAATTTGGAAGTTAATTGAAACAATAGATACCAAAATTGTTTTAAATAATTCATAGACTTTGAGATTTTGTAAAAATCGCTTTAAAGTTTGTTCTGGCATCCGTCAATAACGGATTAAGAAAACAGAATGAAATTAGGCCATATGATGGGTAACAAAGCATCATCGAAATTTTTAAAAGATTTGAATAAATTGAAAGGGTTTGCAAAAGTTGCAGTGCATTTTTCCTTTTCTTTTATAGGGGGCGGGGAGAGAGGGGGAGGGCATCACTTTAAGGCGTCTGGAGGTAAAACAATAAGAGGCTGTTCGACTTAAACAAATTACGTCGATTTCTTTTTTTTTTAATTTTGAGAAAATTGTGCAAAAATTTTACTGCCATAATATTAAAATTTCTAAAGTTAATAGAACAAAATTGAGTTACTATCGATGCGATTGAGTTTAATAACATTGTACGTATATATATATATATATTATTTTGAGAAAATTTTGTGTGACCACTTCGTGAAAACAACTAGTGGTCAGACAAAAGGGAATGAAATGAAATTTTGTTAAATAGTAGGCGGTTAGTAAATTAAATTTCAGGTTTTTAATTTTCTACAAATTTAAATTATTTTTGAGGTGTGACGTAAACTTTGTTAAGTTTTTCGCGCATCAAGTAAAATCATCAAAATATAATTCAATCGAACGTTGCAGTGTTAAATATCGACTACTTGCTATTAAAAAGAATTTCCCAGATATTCTTTTTTCAATTTAATATTCATTACTAGCATCTTCTTTTGCAACTTTAAATGACTTCTTGATGTAGGAAGCTCATTCACTAAAAGAAAACGTTAATTTTATGTAAAATATTTTCTCTATTGACAGTTTGTCCCAGTAATTTGTTACTCTTTAACCTGTAATCTTAGAACAATACACAAGAGTTATAAGTTCGCTTTGCATATTTCTGCCAGTATGTTAATTCCATTTTTTGTACAACGAAAATGCAAATGAAATTGCGCGCGGTTAGTAAAAACCCATCAATGACGGATGGGTACATTACCTAGTAAAGTTATTAAGAATGATATTCTTCGGAATATTTTTTACCAATTCTTTTACTAATACGAAATGTATTTTTCAAATTCGAGCCAAAATGCCGCCCCCAAAATTTGCCGCCCCGGACAGGGGTCCGGTTTGTCCGGCCTTAGGGCCGCCCCTGAGCTATGTATGTAAGTATGTAGGTAGGTTTGTGACCACCGATCCTCTGGCGTGCGTCTCTCGATCGCATTGTGCCGAGACAGTTGGTCGCAGACCTACCGAATTTTGCATACGGCTTCACTAGACAGATCCTAACACGCCTCGGAGCAATTTTTTCGAAAATGGAATTAGAAAATATTTTATTTTATGTTTTGTCCGATTTTTAGCGATTTTTTCTGCATAATCTATATATATATAAGAGAAGAGTTTGTTTGTTTGTTTGTTCGATATACACGTCCAGACATTTCGACGGATCTGGGCCAAATTTGGCACCCTGACTAAATAGGACAAGAGAAAGCTAATGCTGTAAAAATGAAATTAATCGGATTAATAGTTTTTGAGTTATTTTATGTTTTGTAAGGTTTTTGGCCATTTTTCTCGCATTTTACGTTATCGCGAGCTAAATTTCTGTCTAAATACTATATTTTTTATATCATCGGAAACTACAGAGTTTTCTTTTTCAAATACAATTTGTTACAAAATCGTACTTACATTTGCCGATTTTTGGGAATTTCCTGTTTCGAAGAAAATGTACGGCTTTTAAAAATATGCTATTTTTAAACTGTCGCATCGAAAAACCCAACGGGCAAAAATTTTCCATCTTTCTACCGCTTATTAAACATTTATTTCTCCCTCCTTTAAATTTTGAACCGTGCAGAAATGTTTATTAGTTTTTTTTCATATGATTTTTTTTCTGAAAAGATCGCAGTTTAAAATTTTCTGTGGACTGCAAATTCTGCAAAATGAAAGTCGCAAACTTCCCCCTCTGGTTTTCAAGGTTGCTTCAACTGTGAGCGCGCTTCGCGGGAGGGAGGAATTTCATCTGGTGTCCTGAAAGAGAGAGGGGGATAGAGGTGGAGATTAAGGTGACCATACGTCCTCGAAATTCGAGGACAGTCCCCAAATATAGATCATTTTTTCAATTTGTCATCAAAAATACTTTGACTTCTTGGGGATGCCAAAAGTCCCCAAATTTAAAGATTTGTACTTTTACCCTGAAAGTTTCCGTTTAGTTTATTTATTTCAGAGAAGACTGAATAAATAAAATAAAATAAAATAAAATAAAACTACTAAAAGTGCCTTCTACTCAGAGAAACAACAAAATTCGATCTCTGAAAAATGATTGTTAGAACACAGACAGGTAGAAGAGGAGAAATCTAGCCATTCCAGTTCCCGGAGCGTCTACGCCATCGGGTGCTTTGTTCTTTTTTTTTTTTTTTTTTTTTTTTTCTATTTTGCAGGGGGAAGACCCATGTCCTTTTTTTTTTAATTATTATTGCAGCGGGAAGTCCCATGTCCTTTTTTTTTAATCATTGCAGGAGAATTCACATTCCAGCCTAGCCAAGTCCAATTCCTGGCAACCTCTGTATTTTATTAGGTGCCGTGTTCATTTTTTTTTTTTGTTTTCAGCAGGAAATCCCGTGTCCTTTTTTTTTTTTATCATTCCAGCGGGAGAATTCACATTCCTTCACTTTACAATCTATATTTAAGGTAAATGGCATTTCTCATTCATTGCAGGGCAACGCTGGGCCACTCTGCTAGTAACCTATATTTCCTATATATTTTTTTAAATCACCAAAAGCGTCCTATATTGTCCTATATTTTACATAAATCCTATATTGTCCTATATTCAGTCTGATTTACTTTTTTTTTTGTACGTTTGAAAAAGGAAATACGGCAAACGAGCTGCAGCAAACTGTTTATATACGTTGCTGAGTAACGGGTATTTCTTCCGACTTACACAGCCAATCAGAGCCTCTGTTGATTGCTGGTAGGGAGAAATGTGGATCGTTCCTCCCACTGTTGCCTTCTCGTGATGACGTCAGTGCAGTCTGTACTCATTAGATTATGTTTTGGAAGAATGTTTGGGCAACTTTAGGCTGCAGTTTCGCAGCAGTGGCAGTGCATTAGTGTTAGCTTACGTTGTTCTTAAACTTACGCGCCTGTCGCAAATATACTTTTCCATGCAGTGTTTGTGTGTAAAAATAGCAGAATTATTTTTTATGTATGTTTGATGAGTAGCTAATTACTATTAAAAAAAAAAAAAATGCCGAATCGTGCTACTAAATTTCGTGAAGATTGGTTATCTAATGCGGATAAAAATGGAACTACGATTATTACATGGTGTACCAAAGGAAAATATGATTATTCTGCATATTGTACATTTTGTAATGCGCCTGTGAATGTTGATAACGGTGGAAAGGCTCAGTTGCTGTAGCATTCAAATACTTCAAAACATAAAACAGTAGATGCTGCTCACAAAGATTCTTCTCAATCTCGATTCGTAAACACTGTGGGGAGTGAAAACGGCATCCAGCTGAATATTAAAGAAACGGTTGAATCATCCCAGAAGCACCCATTTACAGTTCGGGAAGACAAAGTTTGTAAAGCAGAAATTTTGTGGATTCTTCATGCTGCAATGAATAATTATTCATTTTCGTCGTGCGATTCCATAAAACCATTGTTTTATGGAATCATTGCATTGTTTACTGCAATGTTTTCAGATTCTGCATTGCCACAATGTCTTCATTTAGGCTCATCTAAATTTTCTTATAGTATATCACATGGACTTGGTCCATATTTTCTCAAACAGATAACTGATGAGTTTAGAAAGGAATCTCCGTTTTTCACTGTAATGTTTGATGAAACATTAAATGAACAGAATGTAAAACAACTTGATGTATATGTACCATACTGGAGTCTTAAAGAAAGTGGCATTGCAGAAAGATATATTGGCAGTAATCTACTTGGCCATGCTACTGCCACAGACATTTCGGATAGTATTAAATCTGTCTTAGGTGCTTGCCAATTAGACCTTAAGTACATGATTATGTTAGGGTCAGATGGCCCAAATGTCAACAAGGCAGTTTTTCGATTGCTAGATCGAGATGTAAAGTTAGTGAGAGAATTTGGACTGGTTAGTGGTTGAACATGCAATTTACACATCATTCACAATGCGTTTGGTCATGGCCTTAAACTTGAGGCTTTCACTAATATGATTGATTTTTTGGAAAACATTCATTGTTGGCTTTCTAAATTTCCATCCCGTCAGGAGGATCTGGAAAAAGCAATGGAGAGCTTTGGAAATGAATACTCAAAAACTTTAAAGTATGTCAGCAATCGATGGTTGTCTGTTGTACATGTATGTGAAAGAACTCTTGATTTGTTACCATCATTAAAAGTTTACTTTTTAGATGATCTGCCCAAGGAGAAGAATATGTTAACTAAAAATGACAGATATGGAAATATATGCAAAAGGCTCCAAACACCTTTAACACCTGTTTATTTGCATTTTTTGATAAGTGTTGGCTCTCTATTTGAGCATTTCTTAAAATTACTGCAGGACAAATCAACACTTATACATGTACTGTATGATGAACTATCCAAACTTATGCTGAAACTATGTAGGCGTGTCATAAATGAAGATGTTTTAAAAGATAAATATAGTGAAGACTTGCTAAATATAAATGTACGACAAGAGTCTCTTAATGCCAAGGACATTGATTTTGGGAATGGAGTTAAAAAACTCATTCCATCATTAACTTCAGAGCTAAAAGCAGAGTTCTTAGCAGATGCCAAAGAATTTTATGTTGTCATTATAACATACCTTCAAGAGAATTTACCACTGAAAAAAATACTGCTGAAGAATTTAAAAATTTTGCATCCTCTTATGCGGAAAGAACCAATTATAAAAGTTCTCTGCCATCCGTACGACGTTTGGCAAACATGTTGCCATCAGTAATTCCAGAAAATTGTGTCGATAAACTCACTGATGAGTGGCGTTTATACATTAGTGATCCTGAAATTAGTGATGAGTGGCATTGTGAAAATAAGAATGATATAGATTATTTGTGGAATAATGTGATGAAGTTGCGTGATAATGGGGATACTCCAAGGTACCCACTCCTCACAGTTTTGGTAAAGGCCCTTTTAACCTGCTCTCACGGTCAGGCTTCAGTAGAGAGAGGCTTTTCTGTAAACAAACGAATGTTTACATCAGAGAGAGCATCCATGAAATTAGACACTACTAGAGGCTTACGATTAATTAAAGATGCTGTACAAGCAAAAATTGATAATGTGTGTATAACTCGTGAAATGATGCAGTTTTACAGAGATGCACATTAGGAATTTAAACAAGCACTAGAGGCAGAAAGAAAAACGGAGCAGAAAGAACTAAGGATCCCAATAAAGAAAACAGCTGACCGTGTTGCTGAACTTAAAGTAGAAATTTCCAATGCTCAGTCAATGATTGATGAAGGTAACAAAAAGTTGAAAACAGGACTCAAAAGAAAGTCTATGAAAGATATAGAAACAGCCCATGCTCTCATAGATGCTGGCAATAAACTGAAAACAGCTAATGAAGAACTTCTCAAAAAAAAAAAAAAAAAAATTGTAGCTAAAGTTGTAGCTAGGATTTACCCCTCTTATTAAAATATTAATGCAAGCTATGCATGAAACATAAAATCAATTGGCATGATTTCTATATTGTTCTATTCCCTTTTTTTTTTCTTCTTATATTTTTTCTAAAAATTATAACTGAATAATGATTTCCCTTTTTTGTATCGGAATGTATGAAACTTTAAGACACTTCTCTGGTAAGTTAAATTCAGTGTGATGTGTTTATTATAAGATATTATTTTATTCACTTATTAGAAAAAATATGATTTTCAGTGCATTTATATTGTGTCTGGTTAGGATGTATATGTCTGCAACATTATTATTTTTTTTGGTTGTTGTTCTGAAGTTTACATAGTATATATTACACACTACACACATAGAAGTATATGGCCTAGATAAAAAAGACCCTCAATACCATATATATAAGGTATTTTTTATTGTCCTATATTCTGCTTTAAAAAAATCCTATATTTCTGTTTTTTGCTGCTGGGAGGCCTGCATTTCAAATAAATTAGAAAATTAAATTAAACTTAATATATTTTATTTTATAATTAATGTAATTAAATTAAAATTACATACCACCATTCAAATTATTTGTCATGCTAAGATTAAATATTGAAAATGGTATATAAATATGTTTTTGAAAGTACTTTTCATATATTTTTTCTTCCTTTGATCAGCTTTTTTGAAATTTATGAATATAAGTAATTGAATAGCTTTATTCCATCATTTTTTTTTTTTTTTAAAGGGGAGCTTTTCTAAAGCTAAGTCAGTATTCAATTACTTATTCATAAGTTGCCTAAACATTTTTTATGAGTCTAAATATTTGTTTTTCTGTATAAATGTAATCCATTACTAATACTATCCTGTATCATATTACAATATAAATATTCTCTGGTAAGTAAATTAATTATATTTTGCTTGCAATCAAAATAATGATTGGTTATTATCAATACACTCAACATTTTCTAATATTTTTTACTTTATTATGTTAAATTCATTTATTCAGGGCCAGACAATAATATTTTTGTGCCCAGGGCACTTTTAAAACTTTGTGCCCCTATACATAGCTCTAAACTTGATTTTTTGGCCTGCTCCTGCATGTGTGCCCAGGGCACGGGCCCAAATGCCTGTGCGATAATCAGGGCATGCATTTATTCAGAAGAAGCACTGTAAATTCATGACATTTAGTCTTTTGACATATCTTTATTCATATATTTGCATAGTAACAGTAGTAGCTTATTATTATTATTTTGTATTTTAAGCAGCTTGTTGAACCAAAATATGCTTGGAAATTTTGAACAAAATATGTAGTTTGTACTACCTAAATTTGTCCAAAAGTTTACTCAAGTGCTAAAGTAAAAAATGAAGAAATTTGTAATATGCAATTTTATGACAGAATTTTAGGTTGTTGGCTCTTATTGTGAAAAATTATGTCAAAAAGGGTTTTTTGACATAACAGTTAAAACCAGATAAAACCATCAATTGTCAAAAACTTGCCAATTCTGGCTAGGAATCATTAAGTTAATAAAGCTACACAATGTAAAAGAGTTAATTAGTTTTTAAGTATCTTTGTTAATTAATTTATTAAAATAATTTATAAATATTTAAGTTAAGAACAATATTTCTTTTAAAGATTTTTAAATCAAGCTTTTTTTTTATAACAAAAATAGAAGAATGCTTAGTTAGTACATGATTTATTTTATCACGTTGTTAAGAATCATCAGTGAAGTTCAAATGAAGGAATTTTTAATAATGTTAAGTTGTTCTAAACCTTAACTTTCTTTCAGTTTTTAAATTATTACAATTACAGAGTTGCCAGTTCTCCTGATTTTTGCAGGAGACTCCCGATTTTTCATTGATCTTCCTCCAACCTGATTTTCGGTACATTTCAACTCATTTTCAGTAATTTATTCATTTTCTCCCGCTTTTTATCATTCGTCACAAAAAAATGTGATTTTCTGAATTTGAAATCATTTTTTAAAGTTCCGTCATGGCAATCAACCCTTCTCGGCATTTTTTTCTTTATTGCTATCAAACTAATTCCAGAAAGCCATGTCTGTGTGACATAAAAAAATTTGGGCTTTGCCAACGAATGTATAATGGGGAAAGAAGTGCAGCTTCGCATTGCAATTTCAATCTTTTCTCACCGTTCTTAAAAATAATTATTTTTCCTTTGGCATTGTTTTGTTTATTACTCCAATGTCTTAAAGAGCAAAAATTGACTGCTATTTTGAATTTCCTAACTTAATATTTTTTAAATTACAAAATTTTTTTAAAAGTTACTAACTACCTAATTGAAGACCAGACCCCAATCAAACCCCAATTATTTTATTTTTATTTATTCATTTTTGTCGTTAAAAACAAGCCTCCCAATTTTAAAATGAAATCTCCTGATTTTTGCCTTTGTCAGGTTGGCAACTCTGCAATTATAAAAATGATAAATTTAATTTCACATCATTTACTTGTCTTTGTACAAATTAATTCAATAGTACAAACAATTAAAATACTTGAGCTAATGCATGAAAGTATTAATAACACTTCTGTTCAAAATAACCACATAATGATATAAATATCTATATAAAAATTCAAAACTTCTAAATTATTAATCTGCATAAAAAATTAGTTTTGTGTTATAGAATGTTGTGCATAAAAATGAACCAAACTACCAACTGTTATTTTATTGTAATCAATCAATTTAGTCTTCAACCATTTTGCATGATTAACAAAGCAAACTCCAATAATTTTAATGTACAAAACTGCACATAAATCATGCTAACAAAAACAAAGAAATATCAAACTCAATACAAAACAACTTACAAATTTTCAACCAGTGGTCTGTTTTTAACCTAAAAGAATTTTTGTCAAATTCATCTATTCGCTGTGTTCAGCTAGCTAATATAAAACGGGCAAACAGCAGCCCATTTTTAACCCAAACAAAATTCACCGAATTCAGCAATTTGCTGTGTAGCTAATCCAAACTAGGCAAACAGTGGACTGTTCTTAGCCTAAAACTTCAGCGAACTAAGCAACCTAGCTATATAGCTTATCTAAAACCAGCATGATTAAAATAGCACTAACTAAAGTACAAAAAACATTCATTTCACTACAAAAACTTCTCAAAAACCTTAGCCCAAAACAATTACATTAAATTTTAAGCACTTTATTTTTCTGATTTCACTTATGCCACTCTCCAGAAATGTCCCCTATGCAATCTTCACTGTCTGCTTGACTTCACTATTACTTTGTTCCTCCTCCTTTTACCTTCATTGGCTTATCATACTGCTCTAACTCAGTATTTCCCTCCCCTAACCGACATACTCATTACTAGACCGCGGATTTATATGCACTTAAAATATGACAAAATATGCATCAAAAAATCTTAAAATATGCACTGAAAATCTAAAAATAACCACCAAATAACTGAAAAAATCTACACATATTAACAGAAAATATAAACGTATTTACTTGTAAAAATATTTTCCATCACTTACCTTGCAGTTATGACACATTTTTTTCTTTGAAACTTGAATACATCATGCAAGGCAGAATAAAAAATAATGAAGACTGTTTATGGGTTAAAGCAGAATCAACTTTTATTCACAATCTTAGTTATATGAAATTTAATTTAAACTGCTTTGAGTATTTTTTGTTACAATATACAACTAAGTGTGTTTCTAAATTTTCAATAGTAAGACTTAGTCTTTTATCATCTGAAATCATTTCAAATGCTGAAAGTGTTCTTTCAACATCAAGGGATGTCACTGGACAGTACTTATAAAATATTTTGCTTTGGATGGTTCTACTTT
Source organism: Cheiracanthium punctorium (assembly GCA_038373885.1). NCBI lineage: Eukaryota > Metazoa > Arthropoda > Arachnida > Araneae > Cheiracanthiidae > Cheiracanthium > Cheiracanthium punctorium. The sequence continues at coordinate 37,273 of JAWZYV010012851.1, forward strand.
TTCCGGTAATTCACACTCCTCACCATTAATAAAATTACTTATTTTATTCACTGCCTAAAATAATGAATTTTTTAAAAAATAAAATTTAATTTCTCAGTGACTTATTCTCCTAATGACTCTGGAATCTTACTAACGCATTCCTGTACTTTTACAACTTGCATCACTCAGCAGCAGATTTTGAGATTCTAATTTTGTGATGACTGATGTTAAGAAGGAAAAATGTGTTTCAATTATCGATAGACTTTTTCGGATGGATATATTGCTAAGCATTTCTATCACAATGAAAACAGAAGAAGAATCGACGCTGTCCAGATCATTAACTATATCTTTTATGTGTCCGTTTATGGAGTCAAAATTTTCAGAATAAAATACGGCGACATTTAACCAAGTGGCCCATCTTGTCAATACAGGGTGTGGTGGAAGTGAGAGGTTGGATATATTTATCTGTATGTTTTAGAGCACGAAAGGGCTTTTAAGAATACTTTCTTAAAGCAGGATAACAGTTTATTCACAGGGGCGTATATTTCTCTTACCTTTTCTGCTACTCTGTGAAGCCCGTGGGCTATACAAGTAATATGTATCATATTTGGAAAAAAAATTCAAGTGCTGATGATGCTTTTATCATGTAAGGTGCTGTGTCAGTAACAGATACTAACACATTATCAGTCATGTTTTTTTTTCAGGCTACAATAATTTTAACGAATCTTGCTATGATAAAAAAATTAACCAGTACAGGGAAAGTCAGCTTTCTTCAGCCCCTGAAAGAGGTGTGCAATAGTTCTGTGAACAAGAACGAGTGGTGGAAGAAAAACAAATATTTTTGAGCTATTTCGCTGGGAACCTGAGGCTGAATAAATGTTCAAAGTGTGGGACTTAAAGAGTTAAAGAAAAAAAAGATACTGAAAGCAAGGTAAAAAAGAGTTACTAACTCAAGCCTAAGGATATTCAAATATGCATCCAACAGAGAAAATGTCATTTTATGCAAAATCACCAAAAACACCTGAAATATGCAAATATGCGATCGCATATAATCCGCATTCTGCTCATTACTAACATGCTTCCTTTTATTTAACTTCATATTCAAACCGCATTTGAAACAAACACACACACACCTGCTTTTAAACCAATTTTCATATACAGTAGATACCAGTTATAACGTACTTTCACGGGACCTAAAAAAGCAGTATGTTATAGCCAAAGTACGTTATAAGCAATACCGCCAGTATGATTCAATATTACACAAAAAAGGTAAGCGGGCTCATAATTTCACTGTAATATGTGTTTTAAAAAAGTCTGATTTTTTTAAAATTTAAGTTTAATAAAAGAAGAGAAAATTTTTTATTACAATTTTATTGAGATAAATAATCTAATTTTTTTTCGTTTTAAATTAGCAGATGCTACTTTAAAAATACAGTTTTGGATATTCATAAGACTTTTGTAGAGTTTCTGCATCATCATTTCGGCATTTAAAAAATCGTGATAATGTTTTTGCATCATTTAATGCATTGGGTATGCTTGATATAAGCTCCTCTGTTTCTTCTTCACTATCACCAGAATCAATATAGCTAGGGCTTTTCAGAAGGCATTTGCATTGATGAATAACAAAGAATGGTCTTGTTCTTAGGCCTACCTAACAGGGGAAAAAGATAAAGGATTGCTCCCTTCATTTACACACAATTCATCTTGCTAGAGAATCTGAAAACTGACAACGAGTGTTCTTGGAACCTAGAAAAAGGAAATAAAATGCTTAAGAAAAGCAAAATTTATTTTTTGGCTGTTTTATAAAAAAGTACGTTATAGCCAAAGTACATACTTTTGTTAAGTACGTTTTAACCGAAGTTAAATAACATTATAAATATAGGACTTCAATTGGGACCTAGCAGTTAGGTACGTTATAACCGATAGTATGTTATATCCCAGGTCTGTTATAACCGGTGTTCACTGTACCAGTTAATAACACTTCACTCCTTTTAAACTCTTTAACATAAAATTTTCCCCAAGACAGCTTACTGCTGTAACATTCTATCCCTTAACCACGAGGATGATTCGTTCTTTGCTGCCCTTAATCATCTGACAATTGTGCCCCCCCTCCCCCCCCCACACACACAAAAAAAAAAGTGTAAACCAGCAATGTACCTTGTGCTAGGATCATTCCAAATTTTGTTTGAAAAATTAAATTTTACTTCAACTGCTTGGAGAGTTGAATAATTTTTTTCCTTTACAATAACATTAGAAAAGAATGCAAACATTTCTAAGTTTAAACCTGAGACATGAAGTGCATGCCTTAAGTCATAAAAGAACAAGTCATGAGGATTTAAAAGAAAATAGGTCCTTCTGGGAAAAATGTTTAAAATACATGCTGTAGCACATCAGTATAATTCCTACAGAAGGTCTTCTTTTGGACATGAAAGACCAGGTGATCTTTTTGTGTCAGCAAATGTTGGTAGAACTGTTAATTTTTCAGAATAATTTTTATACAATATGCATTCTTTCTTTGCAGCTCATATGGATTTACCTCTTGACTCATCATCTGGATGTTTTAAGCTTGATGCAGTATCGCCCATAAAACGATCCCCATTGGCAAGTCCATTTCTTTTTTACATTTCTTCCAAGTTTCAAATTAGATCACTAAGATATGAAAGGATTTTTGCAAAGAGGAGTTAGCACCATTTTTTTTTTATGATTTGGAAATAAATAAAAAAAAAAAAAAATTTATAAGAATTTTTATGCTGGTTGTTTATAGGCAAAAGGCTCATGGCAGTTTGCCTTCGTTGTTATCATTAACTACCTTTTTGTCAATAATGGACTTCTACCAATTTTAAACAAAACATCTCTTATTATTTTTCTTACGTATTTTGTATGTGTTTAAGGTGATATCTCTCTGTCGACATGAAGCTGCAAATTCCCATGTTATCCTAGAATCAATAGAAAAAAATCAATAGAAAAAAAAAAATGTTTACTTTTGACTGGAGCCTGCTCATCGGATCGCTGTTTCACTTTATCAGCATGTGCTATACTGTCCGAACTTTTTGCGAATGCAAGAAGTTTTTACAAGTTATTTATTTCTATAAATTTGCCTTTGTGAATATAAAAACTGATGTTTTATATAAAATCGGACACTGATTATTTGAAAAGGGAAATTGTAAGCTTCGTAAAATAGCAGTAAATACTTTAAAACATATGGGAAAGGAGATATTTTTACCGCTTATCCCCACCCCCCCGAAATACATCCCAGTGCGATGTTTCTTTTTTTTTTTTTTTTTCGGAGGGAGGGGATCGCGGGTGCGGCATTTCTGATAATTTTCTAGTTAATTAAGCTCATATTCGTGGGTGCGATGGGTGCAGCGTTTCTGCCATAAATTACAGTATATGGACATACATGTTACTTGAGAGAAAAAAAGGAATTATTTTGTCTGTATTAATTGCTTGTACATACATGTGCAAGAAATTGTGGGCTTTTCAATTTTGGAAAATTGGCACATTTGCATTTAAAGCAACAACCTGCCAACTTTACAATAAGAAAATCTAAAGTTTGGTAATAACGAAAGTAATAAGGGGCTGTCCATAAATGATGTCACGCTTTTTAAAAAATATTCTTTGCCTCCTGCTCACACTTCACCATACCACCCTTGGCACATGTCATGCTGTATTACATATACATATACTTACAGTTTAAAAGCAAAGCACTATGCTAGAAATCAAATTTAAATGCTAGAAATCAAATTTAATTTTCTGATTTTAAATGTTTTATTTTAATGTAAATGTATAATGTCACACACCTTGTTCCCCCCCTCCCCCCTCGTCACAATTTCACAGCCCTCCTTTCCTCCAAGCGTGGCATCATTTTGTGGATAGACCCTACTTAAGAAAATTTTGGGGGTCCTTAAGAAGTGCTTATTTTTTTTGCTCTGAAAAGAGTCTGAACCATGTCTCTCCAGTGCAACGGAGGGGAATAGAAGAGTCCCCTCTTCTACTCCCCTCCGTTGGAAATAAAAATAATTACTGCTTGCTCTGCAATGCTTTTGAAAGCAGCTACAGAAGCAAAGTTGGGCAAAATACATAAAAAAATGTATTTTCGATGCAAAATACAAATTACATTTATTCAAACACAAAAAATTACAAAATACAAAATGCTTTCTAAATTGAAAAAATACAAAATACATGTATTTTCTTTATACACACAAAATACAAAATACGTCTAAAACTTCAATTAAGTAAAATTTTCTACAGAAACTTTTAGTTTATTTTATTCCAGTGTATTTTAAGATGAACAAACAAATGTAATAGTAACTTTTTTTTTTTACATATACATGAATTTTTCCTGGAATAAATTGCATCTTAAAAGGCATGAAAGCAAAAATGTGTGACAAGTATTTATTTAACATTATTTTTCAGTGATAATGAAGGGAATTGAAATATAAAATTTAATATATTTCTAAACGGAGTTGAATTATATTTCTACTTTAAGATACATTTATAGCCTTACCATCGCACAGTAGTTATGTCACTGAAAATGGTAGATGGCCAAAGAGTGAAGGTCCCGGGATCGGGTCCCATCGAGCAGCTGTCGATCTAACAGTCTGGATTTTTGGTAGGTTTCTTCCAGATGTAACGTGAATATGCTTTAGAACCCCTTAGAAAGTTCTCCTACCTAGGCACCCCTCTTCCCCATCCTTAGCAGATTGCCCTAGTATAGCGTTGCCATAATCACGCAAACAAAAGATGCATTCATATATTACTACAAAAGATTATATTACTACAAGATTGTGATGGAGGAGTGGAACAATATCAGCCTTGATGTTTTAAGAAAAGGACTTTCATCTTTGAAATCAAGATGTAATATGATGGTTCAAAGAAAGGGCTATCAGCCTGAACACATTAGAAAATAAAATTCTTATATTTATTTCTATATATATCTTTGCAAAATCGTTACAAAAATGTGTGAACACCCTCTGTAGGGTACTTGCGGGAAACCCTGAAAAAAAATTATTGCAGAATATTACTTAAATGAAATTAATTTACGTTTCACAAATCACCCCTGCATGAAGATTTTCTTAACATTAAACTTTTAAACGTCTATGTCACATTGCTCAAGAGTTCTTTAGGGGAATTGCAAAAAATATTTAACATGAATTTAAGAAAATGCTTTTAAAAAAATGTAACAGGTTTTTTTTTTTTTTTTTTTTTTAAATTTTAGTTTTACAATGTTCTATATACGGTTAATGGGTCAAATATTTCAGGCTCTACAAATACTCAAGAGAACACATTAAATTACGATATATGTTTCCGAAAAAAAAAACAACAACAACAGATTTTCTCTTTTCTCTGACCGAAAGTTTAAATTTTAGAATGTCTAAAACTTTAGAGGATTTTGTCGAACTACTTATTAGTTATCAGCATCAGATATTATTAAATTTATACATTTATGCATAACTTGCAACTATCTTTATAAAATAAGAAAATAAATGTCAATTTATGAAACTAAACTCTTCGAATAATTTGTTGGATTCAATTAAAATATTCAGATAATTTACTTTGATTTTCAGGTAGAAATTAAACCTTCATAATGTGTGAAAGATTATTTTAGTACGTGTTTTGATACTATCTGTGCTGTTTCTAGGACAACTATAAAATGGAAGCGCCATGTCTAGTGATGTCGCTAGACTTTGGAAGAGACGGGTCCTTGGGACCCAGGACTCCAAAATTTACGGGTCCTTTTTTCCAAAAAGTGGGTCCTTATCGATATAAAAGCATTTGGTTAATTTCACGACTGATGTTATCATGTCTCACCCATTTTGGTGTGCTGATGCGTATGAATATCTTATTTATAAATAACCTAAAACTTATATTTCAATAAATAAATAAATAAAATGAATTATAATTAATCAAGAAAAATTTGTTGTGACATGCATGTCATTTACTTTGCCTTCACTGCAAAGCCTTCCTGATGACGCCCTGAATCCTAATAATTAATAAATCCTAATAATAAAATCCCCTTTTGTATGTACAGTAAAAACCGGGAGAAAGGCTGCATCGGTAGAAATGTTTTAAGAAAGTAAAATGTACTCGCAGAACAGCCGCAACATCTTAAATTATTAAAACTACAATAAAATACCGTTCAAGCGCCCCTCCATCTTATATTAATTAAAAAATAATAATTACTATGTATTAATAAATTTATCACAAGGAAAATCGGAATATATTTGAGGAAGGAAAGGATATACAACAGTAAAATATGGAACCCCCCCCCCCTTTTCTCTTCTAGATTGTTTAAAATATTTATCAATTCTATCGCTTATAGATTTCATTTCTAAATAATAATTGTCAGATTTAATATAAAACAAATCATCTTCCAAAGTCTAGCGACATCACTGGACATGGCGCTTCCATTTTATAGTTGTCCTAGAAACTGCACAGATAGTATCAAAACACGTACTAAAATAATCTTTCACACATTATGAAGGTTTAATTTCTACCTGAAAATCAAAGTAAATTATCTGAATATTTACATTTACACAAGCGAATATTAAAAATAAATAATGAAAAAACTTTATTCAGTTCCGATAGTCTTCTAACATGAAAACGGAAGTGTGGGGGAGGGAGAAAAGAGAAGAACGTCAAAGTAATCCCCTTTTTTCTTCAGCTTAACCACGTGTGCACACAGCACGATATATATCCCGGGTAAAAGCAGAGTATAGGGGAAAACTCGCAATGCATCATGAGAAAGCGAACACTCCTATGCCTCCTTTCGACTAGGGATCTTTCTACCCTGCATTTTTTCTCCCATGTAGGGGAAGCGTTACTCTGCATTTGTGTGCATGTAAACGGGCCCACAAAGCCGTTCAGGGTGTCAATCTCCCTGAGTAAAACACGAGCAGTTTGTGTTTTACTAGAGATTTACCCAAAATTGGCAGTCTGAACGCACCCTCTCTCACCTTTTTTTTTTTTCAAAATTTTGCATGATGGAAATTACGCGTCCCGGGGGATGCGTTGTAACTTTTCTTTTGCGTCCCATCATCGATTTTTTGCATATTTGACGCATTATAGCGCGTAAGCGCCATCACTGATGTCACGTGCTCCGAATACCCAGCCTAAAATACGATCCTGCGTCCACAACTCAAACGAATAAGTAAATTTTGAGGTAAATATATGTAAATAGTTAACGCAATTTTCTTCCTTCAAATTTCCCTTCTCTTCTTTTTTTCCTTCCTTCCTGAGACAGTGAGCGCATGCATTTAAAATTAAAATTAGCGAATTTTAAAATCGTGGAAAAAAAGAAAATATTTAAAAATTTTTTTTTTCAAAACAAGCGATAGTAAGTGCGATTGTCACGTTGACACAATGTGCATATTTTTTATAAAAAATTATTAATACAAATCTTAATTAATATTGTCTAAATTTAAACTAATAGTCTATTCTAAATTTAATTAATTATAAGTTTTTAACAGTAGATGCTTCTAGCGTTTTAAAATATTTTTCTAAAGACAAGTTTTAATTATTGCTGCTGATAAAGGAACTCTTATTATACCCTCTCTTGCTAGACATCTCCGATATCAATACACCAAATTCATTGCAAAATACTGTACTTCAAAGCGTTGCATGTATCACACACGGATTTCACAATGACACTGGCTGGAGTAATTTATGGGTTGCTATCTTCCCGCTTTTGCCATCCCCTGTTTAGAACGGGGGCCATCCTCGTGATATTTTCCGTGAGTCTAGATCTGCAGGGTCACCGACTGATCATTCTTGAAAAGGGGGTGAAATTGTTGGCGATCTCTTGGCGTGCCGATGTGTGGGAAGTAACCTAGGTCAACAAATAAAAATTGGCGAAATATCACCAAAATTTGGTAATATTTCCTCCAAAACTCGCCAAGGTCAACAAAAAATGGCGAGATTTTGGGCATGGACAAAACAATGACTGACTATCGCCAAATTTGGCAATATATATTGCCAAAACTCACCAAGGACGAAGACAAATGGTAATATTTTGGGATTTTGGGCATGGACAGCAGTGGCGGTTCCAGAGGGCGGGGTCACGGGGGTCATGACCCCCCGCCACCCCAATGGGTCTTCATATGGTCTTCAACTAAGGGGCCTAGATTAACCATCCCCCCCCCCCCAAAAAAAAAAAAAAAGAGGGCCCAAGCCGAGCTTGGACAGGGGTCCAAAATTCAGAGGCCTTGCATACATATCACATTGTGCTGCTGAGAGAGAATTTTCCTCTTTAGAAGACCATTGGTTTCTAAAGAGGACTAGTTTATTTTATAACACTAAAGTATGCACACAATATTCTACGTGCTCAGACGTTGCTCTTTGACAGAAAAATATGCAGCCGTTTTGTAAATATGTGCGTTCATCCATATCCATCCATATATGGAGGGCAAAGGAAGAGGGAGTCACAATGTATTAAAACCCCCTATATTTTGCGCCTTGGCGAAACTTTTGTACCGCCTACGTGCCAGTAAGATAAGGTAACCTTTTTTGTATCTTTAGACGGAACTCTGATTCTGAAGATGTCTGAAGGGAGTCGCCAGCCCTTGTAATACTGGCTTGAAAGTGTAATCTTAATTATATTTTGATTGTAAATAAATGGTTAAGTTTATTGTTAGAATTGATATATTCTTTATGGATATAATTCACCTGATGGACTTTAGCCCCATCATTTCTGGCATCTGCGACAGGACAACTGAATGAATTGACAACTGAATGAATTTCAATAAAATTGAAATGAACTGAGGTAAGCTCAGTTTAATTTCAATTTTATTGATTGATCTGATATTGATTAATTTCTGATATTGATTGCTTAAATATGTCGGAAAAAGAGAAATTAGAAACTTTGAAAAGAAGGCGCCAGGGCGTCAACTCCGATATAAGAAAGACTCCTCACAGCAACCATAGAAGCTCGTGACGAAAGCAAAGTTAGGCCATAGGTTTTTCGGCTGGGTTACTAGCTGCGCTCGCTTATCATCGGAGTATTATCGCCAATTCATCCCGTAGGTACTATTATTGAGAACAAGGGCAGGTACGTCAAACCGGTCGAACGGCAGGTAAATCGTCACAGGTGAAAGAGAATTGGCGATAGTGTACTATACCTTTTCGCCATCAATGGAATTTTGTTTGCTTCGAAGTTCTTGAAGAATGTCCATTATTTGATAAAACTATGCTTGTTAATTGTATTTAAAACATGGTATACAAGTATTCAGTACCTTTTTGTAGAGGTAATTATGCAGATGGCCCCAAGGTATCCGTTTTCAGTTTACCAAAGAATGAAGAACTACAAAGGAAATGGATAAATGCCATTCCACGTGCAAATATTAATCCATCAAAGAATTTTAAAGTAAGTGCTTTTTTGTTTGTTTTTAAGAATGTATGTTTAGTATATTTGAATTTATGTATCTATAAATCTTTTATATTCATATAAGCATTAAATTTTTTCTTAATTCATGAATTTCATTTCAGTATACAAATAATTTTACATTCTTTATTGTGTATATATATAGATATACACAAGTGTATATATATAGATATGTGTGTGTGTGTGCGTGTGTTATTAATACTTTTTTAATTCCTCTTTTTAAAACATAAAAAGTAAAAGCTGGACTTAAAATTGCAAAACAATAATAATAATAATAATAATAGAAATTTTGAAAACAATATGTAAAATAAAATCATATTTTGGTATTTAATTTGCAGTTGGAAGAAAATTTTGAAAATTTATTTTTTACAAAATTACAAATAACGAATTAATAATATTATAAAGATTGATATTTAATAATTCTACGAATACTGATAAAATTATTACTCTTATAAGTAATAGCATTATTTAAACCTCATAGTTCATAGTATAGTTAATAGTAATCACAATTCCCGATCACTTGATATTTATCTGTTAGTAAAATGTAGGCTTTTTTATTTAATTAGTGAAAACTATTCACTGCAGGTCTGTGAATTACATTTAAAAAAAGAAGATATTAGGAGAACTTCAGAATGCTACAATCCAGCAACGGGTGAGAAAATAGTGGCAACCTTAACACAACCAAGACTTAAGGATGATGCTTTGCCTACAATTTTTCATGGCTGTCCTGCATATTTATCAAAACATATTAAGGCCAGAGAAGCTCCAGAAAACAAAGCTGAAAGGAGAGAAAATGAGCAACTGCAAAATACTCTTGAATTAAGTGTGAAATCATTTGAAGAATATCAATCAAAAACTTCCTTTCAAACTCTGGAAGAATTATTATTATTACTAAAGGATATTCAAATTCCAGATGTGTTTACGATTGTCAAAGCTGAAAATACAGTTATGTTTTTAAAAATATCTTCATTGCCAGTACCTGAATTATCGTTATCAATAATAATAGATGAAAATTTAATGGTAAGTGTTTTTTATCATAAAGTACCTATCACTGTGCATAATAATTTTAAATTACCACTACAATTTACAAATATAAATGATTTGCTGTCTCTATTGCATGAATTTATAAATTACAATGGTTTTTCTTTTGATAAATTAAACAATTTAAAATCTTCAGTAAAAAATATTTGCTGCGAGTTAAAGCTAATTGTTCCTGAAAGAAGCCATGATTTAACAGATTTTTTATATGAACAAATTAATTTAATTGGTAAGTAAAACAGCCCATAGATATAGTGCAGATCTTTTAGTATTAAGTAGTTTGTTAGATTCAATATCTCCTCATGCATATAGATTTCTCAGAAATAGATGTGTATTAATTTTACCACATCCAAGTACTCTTAATAGACTCACTTCATCTTATAATTTAGATCCTAGAGTGCAAGTACTGCAAGATAATTTCTTAAAATATGCTAAAGATAAATTTCAATATTTAAATAATTTTGACAAAGTTGTAAATTTAATGATGGATGAAATTAATTTAAAACCCTTTCTAAATTACAAATGTGGTGACATAATTGGAGCCTCATACAATTCAGGTAAAGCTGCAAATTCGGCATTTGTTTTCATGATACAAAGTTTGAAATCTCTTTATAAGGATATAGTACATAACTTGCCAGTAAAAACAATAACCGCAGAATTATTGCACGAAGTGATTTCAAAAGTAATTAAAGGGTTACACAGTATAGGTTACAGTGTTATTTGCATATCATCTGACAATAGGAGTGTGATTATTAGTAGCTGAATTTGGTTAGATTGAATAAGACTGTTTTGAGCATACATGCTGTTCTGGTATTCAATTATTTTAAAAATGAAATTTTAAAACTAAGAAGGGTATTCCAATCAAATTACAAAGATAAATTTATTCATTGTTAATTGAATATGAATATGTTTATAAATGTAAATAATGTAAAAACCTTTATATTTTACTTAATAAATATTTTTCGATTCAAACTGTCTATGTGCTTGTTTTTCTTTAATTTTCTTTATTTTTTATAGGTGATAATTAAGAGTTTTGGAAACGTTTTAATTAATATTAAACTTTTTTTTAGTTTTTTCTAAATGTTTTAATGCTTCTACAAAGGGGGAAAACTAAATAAACTACATTTTCATTAATCAATTTTTAATTGGTCAAGAAGTTAATTTCATGGTAACTATCCTAAACTCTACAATAAATAGTATAATCACTATGTGTAACGAGTGCATATAAAAAGTGATCTAATTTTTAATTAACAAGTAGAAAAAATTGTGAGTTAATACGTTTAAATACCTTCCCTCCTCGGAGTAGGGGGAAAGGTTGGCCTAACAATTGTGACGTCATTTCTCCCGTTGAAGGTCTTTCTATCTATCGGGGTTGACGGCCAGGGTGTATGCACTCAAACGACCAAATTACTCACAAAAATAAAAAACACACTCGATGATCAGAATATATCAGAAGAGGAAAGATTTGATATTTTAAACATATGTAAAGATCAATTAAATGAAAAATATGAAACTCTCAAAATTTTAAACGTAGATATCCAAAATATTATTCCAGATTCCGACGTAGAAACAGAAATTGAAAATGCTGAAGGCTATACGGAAAACATAATAGAATACAAATACAGAATTACAAAGGCCTTAAATCCACATCATTCGAAAAAGCAAGCTATTTTTGAAAATCAGGAACATGTTAAAAATGATTCATTCCAAATTTTCAATACTGAACGTGCCATGAAATTACCTAAAATTACTTTAGGAAAATTTTACGGAGATTCTATCTCATGGTTGGATTTTTGGAGCCAATTTTCAAACGCAATTGACAAAAATCCCAGCTTAACTCCGATTGATAAATTTTCCTATTTGAAGTCTTTGCTTGGAGGAAGTGCTGCTAATGTTGTAGCAGGTTTTTCATTAACTGAAGAAAATTATAAATCTGCCATTGATTTGCTAAAAAATAGATTTGGTCGTAATGATTTAGTTATAAGTGCTCATATGAATAAGTTACTAAATTTAAAATCCGTGAAAAGTTCTTCCAATGTCACTGATTTAAGAAACCTCTATGATAACTGTGAAATTCAGATAAGAAACTTAAATTCTCTTGGTGTTGCATCAGGAAGCTACGGACACTTACTTTGTCCAATATTGATGAAATTAATACCTCCCGAAATCGCACTGGAATTTAATCGGCAAAGAAAGAAAGATAAAGATGTGGATGTAAATGAGTTAATTTCTTTCCTTAAAGATGTAGAATCGTGCGAAGCTACGTTGCATTTGAATAGTTTTGAAAATTATAGTTGTGACAAAAAAGAAAAATACAAATATCCTTCTCATAATTTCAAAAGGAGCGTTCCTTCAGCCTCAGCGTTAACAACAAGCATTAAAAATAGTTGTGTTTTTTGTGACTCTAATTCTCATAATTCTCAGAAATGTAAAGCTTTCTCTATTCCTGAAAAACGTGAAAAATTAAGAAAAGAAGGACGCTGTTACGTCTGCTTTAAAAAATTCCATATTTCTTCTAAATGTCGATTTAACTCCCAACAATGTAATTCTTGTAAAGGGAATTTTCACGATTCTTCAGTATGTTTGAATAATGTTCCAAAATCTGACCAAGGGCCTAAAGAAGATGCAGATTCCGCAATTGCTTCTGTGTCTCATTGCACGAGTGAAACAAAATCATCTGACATGCTTACTGAAGTTCTTTTACAAACCTGTTTTGTTAACGCAGAGTCTGGCTCAAAATCTAAATTAGCTATGTGTTTATTTGATTCTGGAAGTCAGAAAACCTTCGTTACACAAAAATTAGTTTCCGATTTACGCCCTCCAATTATTCGTAAAGTAAAGCTTGAGATATATTCTTTTGGAGCTTCAAAAGCCCAATTAAAATCGTACGATGTAGTACAGTTAAAGTTGACGCACGTGCATGATAAATCTCGTAGCATACTTATCGAGGCCTTAGTAACAGATGTTATTTCGAACGCGAAGTTTCACTCTCTCCCTCTTAGTAAACAAATAAGAACGAGACTAGCCTCTTACGAGCTGTCAAATTGGAACGAGTTATGTACCTCTGAGGTTCAAGTACTCGTGGGTGCGAATTATTACTATGTACTGAACTTTGGGGGGAAAGTGGAAAAAATCACGAAATCGCTCTTCCTATGCGAGAGTTTATTTGGATATTCTCTTACTATGTACTGAACTTTGGGGGGAAAGTGGAAAAAATCACGAAATTGCTCTTTCTATGCGAGAGTTTATTTGGATATTCTCTATGCGGTTCTTTAGAGAGCGATGAAAATGTCTATAACAGGGCATCTGTTCTAAATCTTTCTGCGTCAAGTGCAGAGCAGGAAAATTTGCAAATGTTATGGGATTTGGAATGCTTGGGAGTAAAAACAGAGGAAAAGATTTCTGATATTGACAAAGAAATTATGGCTAAATTTGAAGATAATTTAAAATTTGTTGATAACAGGTACGAGACCAATTTATTATGGAAGGTTGGAAAGAAAAAGTGGGAAATAATTTCAGAAACGCTAGAAAGCGTTTTGAGGAATTAAATCGTAAATTGGCGAAGGATCACAATTTATGTGAAAAATACAAAGCTATAGTATCGGAACAGGAATTAAGTGAGGTTGTGGAAGATTGTCCTAATAAAATTACTGAGAGTGGATATTTTTTACCCCACAGACCGGTTTTAAGAGAGGATAAGTCAATTACGAAAATTAGAATGGTGTTTGATGCTTCCTCAAAAGAAAGTCACCTTAATTCTTTAAACGACTGTTTATGGCCTGGCCCTAGTCTTAACCCCTGTGTGATAGATCTGTTAATTAATTTCCGAATTCATGAAGTTGTGTTCTGTGCTGATTTAGAGAAGGCGTTCCTTCAAATCAGGATCGCAGAGCAAGATCGCAATTATTTAAAATTTGTGTGGTTTCCTGACGAAAAGGGAAATTTGAAATTTTTGAGATTCACTAGAGCCCCTTTTGGAGTTTCGTGCAGCCCTTTCATCTTAGCTGCCACAATCAAACACCATATTCGAAAATTCAAAGATCATCCCGAAGTTGTTAAGATATTGGATACTCAATTATACGTGGATGATTTAATAACTGGCTCGAAGTCTGATGATGAAGCTTACTATTTATCGTTGACAGCTTCAGATATTTTTAGGAAGGCAGGAATGAACTTAAGAAAGTTCAGCACTAATTCTGTGACACTTAGAAAACTGTGGGAAGAAAATCAACTAGATCAGGATAGTTCAAACGGTCCTAAAAAAATATTGGGATTATTATGGAATTGCAACTCAGATAGTTTTAATTTAGATATGCAAGCAATTCCCGATGATTGGAGAATCAATCCCACAATGCGAATAGTTCTTAAGGCCATGTTAAAGATATTTGATCCTATTGGATTGGTAGCCCCATTTACAGTCCGCATGAAAAGTTTGTTACAAGAAATTTGGCGTCGAGGTTTAGAATGGGACACTGATTTGCCTAAAGATCTAAAAAACAAATGGGAAAGTTGGGTTACCAAAGTTCAAGAGATACATGAGTTTGAGGTTTCCCGGAAATATTTTCCGGTATTACATTTTCTGACGTATATCAAATTCATATATTTTCAGATGCGAGCCCTAAAATTTATGGAGCCGTTGGGTATCTCAGATGTAACTCAACTGATAATAAAACTAAGGCAAGCCTAATTTTTGCGAAATGTAGAGTATCCCCTATCAAACAATTAACCATACGTAGATTGGAATTAATGGGTGCTGTAATAGGTGCTCGAATGGGTAGCTATTTAAGAAGAATTCTTGATATTCCGAATTTAGATATCCATTATTGGTCAGACTCTACAATAACACTTCATTGGATAAAGGGTTCAGCTTTCCAATGGAAGCCCTTTGTTTCGAACAGAGTCACAGAAATTCAGTCTTTGTCAGAACCAGCTAATTGGCATTATTGTCCTGGTAAAAACAACCCAGCCGATCTTTTGACGAGAGGTGAAAATTTAACGAAACTCCGAGAGAACAATCTTTGGTTCTATGGACCAGAGTGGCTGTCAATGCCGGAAAGTTGTTGGCCATTAAATGAAGAAACTAAACTTCCCGAAAACATATTTGATAAAAAAATATCAAATTCGTTAACTCAATTATCGTGTGCGGTTAATGTATCTCAAAGTCCAATACTGGAATTACAAAAGTTTAGTAGCCTCAATAGAGTGCTTAATGTAACCACTTGGATTATGTGTTTTTTAAACAATGCTAATAAAAATAATTCTAAATTATCGGATCCTCTATCAACTTCAGAAATTGAAAAAGCTGAGATTTATTGGATAAAACAGGCGCAAGAATCAGTTTTTAATCACGAAATAGACTCTCTAAAATCCGGAAGCGCAATTGTCAAGGAATCTCCAATCTGAATCCCCTGTTAGATGAAAATGGGCTATTGATTTTAAGTGAAAGATTGCAATTAAGCGAGTTTTCTCTAAGAGAAAAACATCCTTGGGTACTTCCAAGTGCGTGTACTTTCACCAATTTGTTAATAAGACAAGCCCACGAAAATATGTTCCATTTCGGAGTGGCTACCACCTTGTCTCATCTCTGGGAAAAATACTTCATAATTAAAGGTCGAAAATGTGTGAAGTCAGTCATAAAAAAATTGCGTAATTTGTAAAAAATTTAAAGTAACTCCCGGGAAGCAGGAGATCGCTCCATTACCGAAAGACAGAATTTCAGAATCTTCTCCATTCGAAACATGTGCAGTGGATTTTGCTGGGCCTATTTATATTAAAACAAAGGCAGCCTCAGAAAAGGTGTATATTGTACTTTTCACTTGCGCTGTAACCAGAGCCGTGCACCTGGAATTAGCTAGCAATTTAAGCACGGACAATTTCTTACTAGCTTTTAAACGTTTTATTTCTCGCAGAGAATTGTGTAAAACCATCTACAGTGATAATGCTAAAACTTTTATTAAATCAGATAAATTGTTAAAAGAGGTTTGGAGTTGCATTTCTAAAGATGAAATTATTCATTTTTCTTCTAAAAACAGAATCGTCTGGAAATTTATTGTCCCTAGAGCAAGCTGGTGGGGTGGATTTTGGGAACGCATGGTGCGTTCTGTAAAAACTCCCTTGAAAAAAGTTCTTGGGAGATCTTGCCTCACTTATGAAGAGATCCAAACAACACTAACAGAAATAGAAGCCGTTATCAATGGACGACCTCTGACATACGTGTACGGAGAAAACAACGAACCTTTCCCACTTACGCCTTCACATTTTTTGATAGGCAAACGAATAAATTCTTTACCTAGCAATTCCAAATCATCTGAACCTAAATCCAACAGAGTGTAGCGTTTTGGGAGTGTGCAGAAATTTTAATGTTGAGAAAGACTCAAAAGTGTAACGATAACGAATTTAATTAGAACACTCATACATATTCTCTTGGCTACATAAACCGTGCAGGTTCGAAATATAGAAGATCGAATTGTCCCGCGTGAAGATGTCACTGCTCGAAGAAACTGTCCGGAGCCACTGTCCAGGTTGATCCACAAGACAGGATGGAATTGTCCAGCGTGAAGATGTCACTGCTCGAAGAAACTGTCCGGAAAAGTCCGGAGCCACTGTCCAGGTGGATCTACGAGACAGGATGTCTCTGTCCCAAAAATTGGTCTCGGCGAATCGGTGGTCGATTCCCGGAATCTTTTTCGAAAATTACAATCAACGTAGTGCGTCCTAGACGCGTCCGCTCAGGGCTCCTGTCTCTCTCTGAGTCCCCGTTCTCAACTTCTACATTTTCCTTTCCCTCTCAAAAATCACCTGCTTGTTACAAGCAGGTGCAAAATTAGCGGGCTGTGAAAATTCATTTTGTTCCAAGCAGGTGCAATATTGGCAGGGGGCACGGCAACCGCCTGTACATTTCAATTCTCCGTTCGAATT
This sequence comes from Cheiracanthium punctorium, assembly GCA_038373885.1. Classification (NCBI taxonomy): domain Eukaryota; kingdom Metazoa; phylum Arthropoda; class Arachnida; order Araneae; family Cheiracanthiidae; genus Cheiracanthium; species Cheiracanthium punctorium. The sequence continues at coordinate 54,587 of JAWZYV010012851.1, forward strand.
TAAAACTGAGACTATAAACTCTACAGCACCCTCCCCTCAAAACAATTTTTCGGGAGGTTTGGAGAAGAAAAATTAAAAACACTATATAACACTGGTAGCAAGAATTAATTCCTACTGCAATTTGCTATAGAGTATTTTTACAGATTTGAAATTTATTACCTGCATTTAAACACTAAAATAATAGCATATGAAAAATTAACCACATATTTATGAGTAATAATAGTAAAAATTTATACAAAGAAATATTTACTTTTTTTTTTTTTAAAATCCTACTTAGGCAATCAGCATGTTTTATGCTTTTCCCCGGTTTATGCTCCGTGGTGTAATTGTACGGTTGAAGTGCTAACGCCCACCTCATTAACCTTTGATTTTTGCCCGAATTAGTCTTTAACCATACTAGGGGATGGTGGTCGGTTTCAATTTTGAATTTTTGACCGTCCAGATATGGTCTTAGCTTTTTTATGCCGAAAATAACGGCGGCACATTCTTTTTCAGTCGCCCCGTAATTTTTTTCTGGACCCGTTTATTTTCGACTTAAATATAAAATTAATGTTCTTCGCCATTCTTGCGCTGCGCAAGAATCACACCCACTCCTTTATCCGATGCATCAGTTTGGAGAATGAATTCCTGCTTGTAGTCAGGGGCATACAGAACAGGACTTTCTGTTAGTTTCTTTTTAACCGCTTGGAAAGCTTCTTCCATTTCAGGCGTCCAGTCTATCTTTTCTTTTCTCGTTTTTCCCTTTAAAGCGCGAGTGAGTGGTTCTACTATAACTGCGTAATTCGGCAGATAATGGGAATAATATCCAATTAACCCTAAGATTTTTCTAATCTCTGTTTTGGTAGTAGGGGTAGGAAAATCGAGTACAGCCTTTACCTTTGCCTCCGCAGGGGTTCTCCGGCCTCCGCCTACCATGTGACCTAAATACTTCACACAATCTTGTGCGAACTTACACTTCGCGGGTTTAATTTTTAATTTAGCCTCTGCTAATTTCTCTAGAATCACATCTATGTGCTTAAGATGGTCTTCCCAGGTGCTGGAAAATATTGCTATGTCATCCAAATACGGTACACAAAATTGTTCGCATCCCGCTAAAAGCATTGACATAAATTTACTGAATTGATAAGGAGCATTTACTAAGCCGAAAAGCATGATCAGGGGTTTAAAGGTTCCGAAAGTGGTTGCAAATGCATATCTTTGAGCGTAGGGCCAACAAAGTGCAGGGTAGATTTTTTTCCCAACTACTCCCATTTTCGAGACACAAAACCTTCAACAATCTTTTAACAGATCGATGCAATCTCTCAATAGCGTTGCTCTGTGGCCTATGAACACTAGAGTGAACTACCTTTATCCCAAATTTCTTGAAAAACGCGGAAGTGAGAGCACTCATGAAGCATGTTCAGAGATCGCACTGAACTTCTTTAGGAAAACCTAGACGGCTGAAAACAAGCATCAATCCGTCTATAACCGATTCTGATTTAGTATCAGCTAAAGGTATTGCGTCTGGCCATCTCGATGCCAGGCACAAACTGGTCAAAAGATACTTGTTATGATTATCAGATTCAATTAGGGGGCCTACTATATCATAATTTATTCTCGAAAAGACTTCTGAAATAATAGGGACCAGTTTTAAGGGAGCCTTCTTGGCCTCACCACCTTTACTAAATTTTCGACATAGGTCACAGGTCTTAACAAAACTTTCCGCTTCTTTTACGATATTTGGCCAAAAATAATGTTGCAACAACTTATCTTTAGTTTTCGTAGCGCCTAAATGAGCTGAAATGCCTTCGTGGCATAACGTCAAAATATCTTGCCTAAATTTAGTAGGAACAATGACCTGCTTCCTCTTCTCTCCCCTATGATCGGTCGCTAACCGAAACAGTGTATCATTTTCCACGCAATATTCTCGATTATTTTCTTGTCTCGCCTTTTCCCATAGTCCTGCAAGGGAAGGGTCACTACTTTGTTCACTCTTCAATTCCTCTGCTGTGATCTGAACTAAACTTTCCGGACTTTCTTTAGAAAACTCGGGTAGATCACAGTCACCTATGTCAGGGATTTCCGCGCTGATCTGTGGTTTTTCCTCGTTAATCTCCGATTACTTACTATTTTCCGTTTCCCGACATTTGCTTCGCGTCACAACAGCATTTATTTGTTCTGGTTGCGTTTTTCTGAGGTCTATCAAGCTCTGTGTCTCGTTACCTAGTAAGTAATGTTTCATTTCTACTGACTTATCAACAATTGCTGCCTTTGTTTTAATGACTCCGATCTCGGGAATTTTGATTTCAATATTTGCCAAGGTCAAACACCTAAATGTATTTTCTAGGGGCTGCTTAACCCAAATTGTTTCTCCGTTTAGATGCTTAGGATCAATTAAATCTCGGGGTGCAAGATCTATGCTACTCCCGGAATCTCGCAGAATCACTATTTCCTGATCATTTACTATCGCGGTAGATAAATATGGCTCAAATGAAGGTCCGAAGCCCTCAGCAATTCCTATATTGTTTATGGGATGCATTTCAGTCTTTTTCAACCGGGGACAAGTTGGGTGCAAATGAGCGGTTGACCCACATTCAAAACATGCAGGCACTTTCCTTCTCTCGAATGCTCTCTCTTTGGTCCGCCGTGGACTTATCTCGCCAATTAAACGATTTCTTATCTGGAAGTTTCCTTTCTCGACCATTCTCGGGGATTTGATGCCGTTCCGATTTTTTTTCATCCGCGCCTCTATTTACTGAGAACTTTTTAAGCGGCTTTCTGACGCTTTCATAATCGTCAAATTTTTTTGCTAATTCTTCGAGATTTACGAATTCACTCCAAGAATCTAAGAATTTTTCTCGCATCTCCGGGGTTTCCCTTCGCTTCAATTGATCAGTGATCATTAGATTTTTCTGACTTTCGAAGTCTTTTATATTCAACCCATTTAACCACCCACTCAAGTAGGAGCGCAATTCAAAAATTAGGTCTTTCCACAAACCCGATGGTGGCCTCTGACACTGTGTGAATTTGGTTCTATATGTTTCTGCGTTTACTCTAAATCTCTCGAGAAGTTTTTCTTTTACATATTCGAAATCCTCAATTTTATCTTCTGGTTCTTTCATTACAGCTTCTGCTAGCCTACCTGGCAAAAGACCTAATAACTGGGATACCCATTCCTCTTCATTTAATTTATATTTTTTTGCTTGTTTTTGAAATAAAGTCAAAAATAACGAGATATCCGATTTTTCTGGGTCGAACGGCTGCATTACTGACTTCAAACAGACCGGACGCGTCGTCTCTTCTCTACTCGAGGCTAAACTAATAGTTTCACTTTGTTGTGAAAGTTTCATTTTCTCAATTTCGTGCTGTCGCTCACGTTCTTTTTCCTGTCGCTCACGTTCCTTTTCCTGCCGCTCACGTTCTCTCCTGTTCCTTCTCCTTTTTAATCTATCCTCCTGAATCAATTTAATTTGTGAAATAGCTAGTTCAATATCATAGTCTGGGGACCCTTCTATTTTTGCTATTATTGTAGCTACTTTGTCTGATGCACCGAGTTCTACCTCTAACTCTTCTGCCAGAGAAATTAGGTCTGCCTTTCTAAACTGTTTTAATTCTGACATCTTGGGCATATCAAATGCCTTATTAGCACCGTTGTAAATAGACTGAAAATTCTACTAACAAATAAAATTGAAAATTATACTAGCTCTTTTTTTTTTCTAGTTACACACATGCAAAATATACAATACTCAAATTAAAAATACTTTTCATACACAAAAACACAGTATAGTTTACCCCCAAAATTTGAATATATACTACTCTAACAAATATTTGTATACCAGTTCAAAAACACGTGGAAAAACATAAAACTGCTTTCTCTTGCATCATTCAATTTACTATGGAAACCTTTTACCAACAATAAGTAATATATTTTGCAGGATTTTTAAATTTTGGATTTGTGTAGTTACTTTCAGTTTTAGAATTGAAACCGAAATTTCACAACTTTGTTTTAAAAATTATAAATTCCCTTCAAAAGTATAGCGTCATTGCAATAGAAATAAAAATTCAAGCTTACCAGATTTTTCTGCCGAAATCATTTAGTATTCTCCAATCCACTACGGCATTTGGTACAAAACACCGATGTTGATATGTCTATACTATCCGAACGGCTAGAGGTCTTCTTTCAGCACCAGAAACACGCAGTTGGCGAATTCACTGTCCAAGAGGGCACAATATTCCGAATGTTTCACGTGGATAATCTCTTTCTTTAGTACTAAAGTAACACAGTTCTTTTCTGACGAAATCACTGTTCATGAGGGCACAATAATAATAACAATAATTATTTTTTTGTCCGTGGATACACTTCAGAACCAAAGTCACACTATTTTGTCTTCGGGCAGGGTATATTTTTCTTCACTCTTTCGATCCAAAACCGCTGCCACCAATTTATTTCTTCTTCTGTAGCGTTTTGGGAGTGTGCAGAAATTTTAATGTTGAGAAAGACTCAAAAGTGTAACGATAACGAATTTAATTAGAACACTCATACATATTCTCTTGGCTACATAAACCGTGCAGGTTCGAAATATAGAAGATCGAATTGTCCCGCGTGAAGATGTCACTGCTCGAAGAAACTGTCCGGAGCCACTGTCCAGGTTGATCCACAAGACAGGATGGAATTGTCCAGCGTGAAGATGTCACTGCTCGAAGAAACTGTCCGGAAAAGTCCGGAGCCACTGTCCAGGTGGATCTACGAGACAGGATGTCTCTGTCCCAAAAATTGGTCTCGGCGAATCGGTGGTCGATTCCCGGAATCTTTTTCGAAAATTACAATCAACGTAGTGCGTCCTAGACGCGTCCGCTCAGGGCTCCTGTCTCTCTCTGAGTCCCCGTTCTCAACTTCTACATTTTCCTTTCCCTCTCAAAAATCACCTGCTTGTTACAAGCAGGTGCAAAATTAGCGGGCTGTGAAAATTCATTTTGTTCCAAGCAGGTGCAATATTGGCAGGGGGCACGGCAACCGCCTGTACATTTCAATTCTACGTTCGAATTTAAAACTGAGACTATAAACTCTACAAGAGTAATTCTGACGAAGAAGATACGATACCGAGACCAGATCATGAACCATTTCTGGAAACGTTGGCGCAAGGAATACTTGCTTGAACTCCGATCCGCTAACTTAAAAACTCCAGTTACTGCATCAACCAGCTTTAAAGTAGGAAATATCGTCTTAATCCATGAAGACAAAGTTCCAAAGCATATGTGGAAATGTGGATGCATTAAGGAGCTGTTTTTCGGTAGAGATTCCAAAGTACGGTCCTGTGCTCTAGAAACAGCTTCTGGACTTTTAAAGCGACCTATACAATTATTATATAAACTGGAACTTGATGCTGATTATTGAACATTTAACGAACATTTTTCTTATATGTTTATTTCTATTTGTTTAACTAATTCAATTTTATATATTTAGTAGATTTCTCAGTTTTCTGTATCCTGGAAATTTCGTAAGTATGTGGTAATTTGTTTTGTTTTTTTCTTAAGTTTTTGGTTTGTTTCATGTTTGCAAAATGTTTTGATTTGATTTCTGAACAATTGTAATTGTTCATCCGGGGGCAGTGTATTAAAACCTCCTATATTTTGCGCCTTGGCGAAACTTTTGTACCTCTTACACGCGCCAGTAAGATAAGGTAACCTTTTTTGTATCTTTAGACGGAACTCTGATTCCGAAGATGTCTGAAGGGAGTCGCCAGCCCTTGTAATACTGGCTTGAAAGTGTAATCTTAATTATATTTTGATTGTAAATAAATGTCACACTATTTATGGATATAATTCACCTGATGGACTTTAGCCCCATCATTATAATGAGCCTGATTAAGGTAAGGGTGGATGGGGTAGTTGCCCGGAACCCACAATAAAATAAAACTCTCAAAATCAAAAAATGGTTTGTAGAAAAATGTGTGAATTGTGTGTGCGTAATACATTACACTCTTATTCAACCCCCCCCCCCCCCACATATACACACCCTTTCAAATAGCATTCCTCGTCTTCAAAAGCACTCTAAGGAGCACCTATGTTTGTAAATAATTAATTTATGGAATCCAAAATGTGTGAATTGTGAAATCGTGAATCGTGTGAATTGTGAAAATGTGTGAATCTCTAGCGTAACTACTAAGACCATAAAAATTATACAAGAGGAAGGGGGGGGGGGTCACGAAGGAAGGGGACCATACCTAAACAGGGCAATATTACACATCAAGCTAAGTATGCTTCCCTATGGGCTATGGGCTGCAGGGCGGCCTGCGTTAAAATTTAGAAGAAAAAAACCATAATCAAACGTTATTAAAGCTATTTTAGTGTTAATATTTATACAGCATTTGTAACTCTGAAAAAATAATTCTGATTAATTAGCGACTTTGTACACAATAAAAATTTCCGGCATTGTTAGCCATTACACTTCCTAATTGAAATTTGAATGAATATGTGCTAGAAAGTTTGAAGCTGACTATTTAGCTTGAAGTTTTATGTGCACATTTCAGTGATGACCTGCATTAGACAGATCATTGTGATGTATTTTGAAATTCAATAAAGTAATGAGAATTTTTAGCATCACGTCTACTTGAAAGAGCTATGGTAATCATAAGAAGGCTTTTAAACAAAAAAAAAACCTTCGTAATCCTCTCATCACATTCCATGATTATAAGCTTTTAAATATGAAATTTGTTCCATAGGAAAAACTGTTTTTCCCTTTGAAAATGAATATCTGGAAGCAAGCAGTTCTGCAAAATTTAAGTGTGGAATGATATACTAAGCATTAGCGCCAAAAACACAGTGTCCTGTAAAACATTTTTTCTCTGAAAACTCATGTTTCCTTTCAGTGTCCAAAAGAATTCTAAGGCAAATCGCATGTTCAACTAAGTGCTGTTCAGGTGTTTTCCGTTGACAAAGCACCAATCCATAAGTGGCATATCTTTTTAAGTTTAAAGATGGGTATAGTAAGGGGTCAAGAACCATTATAAATTCTTAGTGTTCCGGGCATGAAAGCTATTAGTTTACCAGGGAGTTGCCGACACCCCCAAAGGCCATTTTTCAGTTCCATTATGAGTTTCACAAATGAACAGCATGTGGATTTGTTTTCGAAAAGCATACACTTCTTGCATCTGCTTTCTGGTGTAGAACTCTCTTTAGGACTCCAAAGGTAGCAGACATTAACTAATGTTCCATTTTAAACCCAGACTAATAAGTAAAAGGATCAGTGTCGCCCATTTCAGATACAAAGAACTAAACTTGAATGCGAATTTTCTTATGTGTCGGAGTCAAAGCACAAATGCGACAAACGAGTCTGCCTCTGCAAGACTAGAAACGAAAAGTTGTAAGAAAACGCACAATGGACAAGGAGAAATGGGGAAAAAACAATATAGCCCTCCCCTGTCATTTTAAATTGCTTATTAAAAAAAATTATTTACCTTCCAGATTTCATACTTATTATGCCTAGTTAACTTTTTTAAATAGAACTTTTTTTATTATGGGGTTGTCCAACTTATGATTTTCTACAGTTATAGTAATTAATCAGTGTTCAATTTTTAATCTTTTACCTTTATTTATTTTTATGTGTACAACATTTTTACTTTTTCGTATTTCAAACATTTTTTAAAATATTATCCAATTGATTTGAAACATTAACAGTGGATGAGTGTTTAAGACCACTGAAAGTGGTAGATGGCAGCTAGGGTTCTGTACCTACCGCGTGGCTGTCGATCTAAAGGTCCAGAGTTTTGGGTGGTTTTCTCCAGATGTAACGTGATTATACTATAGAACGCCTTAAAAGTTCTCCACCCAAAGCATACTCCCCTTTAGATATATACTCCTGGTGTAGCTTTGCCTTAATCAATAACCTAATCTCGTTACAATAACTACAATTATTGTTACAATAAATCTCTACTGTGAAAATATATTTGTATAGTCTCATTAAAAGTCTATGTTGAAGAAACAAAATCTGCCTCACGATCTTGGTACACTGCTACACATGAACTGATTTCAGTGATTTCACAAGACGTTCGAAAAAAATTAAGGATCATTTTTTAGAAGCTGCACTACACAATGAAATAAATAAACGTCAATTTTATGAACTTTTAGAAAAAAAATTCTTAAACATGGAATTGCCCAGAAACATTTTTCAAAAGGGATACATTTTACAAAATTTCGATATTTAAGAATTTTTTAATTTTTTTTTCTCTATAAAGTTCGCAACTGATCTAAGTTTATCCTCTATTTCAAAGTATAGTACAACTTGTAAAAAGAATTACGTATATTTCATTTATCCATAAAAAGGTTTTATGTTAAAAGTTTTTATTTAGGAATACCTTATTCCCCCGTACATGATATATATTTCGGTTACACACATAACCATCTTCAGTCGTTTCTGGATCTCTCACTAATGGCGGCTTCTTTTTATATCTTCTTCGTTCTTCTTCTTGAAAGTTCGGTGAATGACGTCATCCCATGATTGGTCGATTGTATGAAGCGCATCGTTGATGCTACCATCTGTCGTCATTATTTCTAAGCTCTCACGAATGTAGGCATATATATTATTTTTAAAGTTGGCTATTTTTTTAATATTTTTAAAATTTAACCGCTCTGGCCCATCTTGCTTTGAAAGAACCCATTACCATTGATTTTAAAAATATTAAAAAAATAGCCAACTTTAAAAATAGTATATATGCCTACATTCGTGAGAGCTTAGAAATAATGACGACAGATGGCAGCATCAACGATGCGCTTCATACAATCGACCAATCATGGGATGACGTCATTCACCGAACTTTCAAGAAGAAGAACGAAGAAGATATAAAAAGAAGCCGCCATTAGTGAGAGATCCAGAAACGACTGAAGATGGTTATGTGTGTAACCGAAATATATATCATGTACGGGGGAATAAGGTATTCCCAAATAAAAACTTTTAACTAATTAATCCGCCGTATTAAATAATGTTTTATATGTTTTTATTAAGGTTTTATGTATTTTTTATTTTAAGAAATATGAGAGATATTAAATAGATATTAAGGAACTTAATCAGTGAATTCGATTGTATGTCTAATAACTGTATATTTTATGTATATTAATAAATATATGTGTATATAATTTTTTTCGAATCTCCAGCAAGAATAACCTTAGTACAGAATAGTTATTTTGCGATGTTTTGCTCTTTTCAAAAAATCATCCAAAATTTTTACGTTGTGATCGTGCATTGGAATTGAAGCAAAGGGCTGAAAACTAACCTTTTGATCACCCAAGCAGACTTTCGTAAGCTGTAATAAAAAGAAATATACATAAATCTCTATCAATAGAAATATGAATAACTTTGACAAATTTGACTTTGATCAAATTGATAAGGTGTCTTTTTGAGTGGTCGAAAAACGGAGAGGTTAAACATTTAAGAAAATTCTAGTCGTTTAGGCATAAATGATTGAAGATGGTAAATCGAAAATCTAAGTTTTTGCTTAAGCCAAGCCATGTTGATAAAAATTACTTTTTTTTTTTTTTTTACAATCAACAATTGAATCGTAAAATTTTTATGAAATACAAATTAAATGAATAAATTAAAGGATTTTTTAAAATGAGCTTCCCCACATTTTTTCTTGGAGCGTCACATCATTTTAAAATTAAAATTTATATCTATAATAACTCTTTCGGATGCCTGAATGATTTGTCATTTTGATCAGGGACCAGAATTTTTTAAGGGATAGGCCAAAGCTAAGCCCAGATCCAGGCCCTTGGTCTTAAGGGAAAACTAGCCTCATTCTCGACTCAACCTGAATAAATGATGATACGAATAATTTTAATCATCAAATGTTATTTCCACACACATTCTCAGAAAATTATCTGAAATGGAAAGACATATTTTCTATAAAATATTAATTTTATTATGTATTGCTTTTGTTGAATACATGTTTACAAATCAATAAAAAAGCTCCTAATTGGGACCAGAGCCGAAGCTAGGGGTTGGCAAGATCTCCCCCCCCCCCCCCGAGCGACGCAAGCGGAAGAGGGCACAGCCTTATTTTCTTTTTTCAAAAAGCACTTTTGTAGGGAAGGATAGATAGAAATTTATAAAACTACAATGATTATGGGGGGGGGGTGAATAGTTATTAAGTTGTTCAAAGTGTACGGGGCCCAAATTTAACAAATTTCATAGATGGGGGCCCCAAAGTCATCAATGCCCTGGGCCCCTGTTGATCATAATCGGGCCCTGCCTACTTATCCGCCTCTTTGGGGCCTACATTTGCATAAGGGTCCAGGGCCTCAAGAAGTCTTCAGAAGTCCCTTGTCAATCGTCATGACCCCCCCCCCTAAACTGACAGTCTGGAACCGCCCCTGCATGGACCAAATGACTGACTATCGCCAAATTTGGTGATATTTTGGGGAAACTCTCCAAGATCGATGACAAACGGCGAGATTTTGGGCATGGACCAAACAATGACCGACTACAGATGTAATATATTGCAGATGGCCATAAATATTAATGTATTGAAATTCTTTTGGATCGTCCTGTAAATAAACTCTCCAGTAGATTGGAACCAAAAATCGAGATGCACAACTAGATGTTATAAAAATCTTATATATGAAATTTCAACATTCTACGATTAAATAGTTTTTGAGATTTGAGAGTAAAATACATACACACGTACGAAAGTCGCTAAGCTTGGCGACTTTTGGCGTAATTTTTGAGGGAGGCACATGACCGTGGTTGATCCATTACCTAACTATATGGTAGGACAGTATTGTGCTTGAAATGGATGAATGCCCCTAAAATTTCCATTGACCATAATGTATTGGAAATCTTTTAAGTGTTCCTGTAGCAGAATTATACATGATAAAGACACTTTTTTCGATGGAAAAATTCATTTTGTAACCCATAACAGCATATATCACTTGTGAGTCGTTTGAACTAGCCTAATACCTTTCGGTTGCTAATGTCATGTGTTTAAGAAATAACACATTACATTCTAACAAAAACAACAACATTTAATTATTAACTTAGAAATTAGAACATTAGGAACCAAAAGAATACAATCTGCTGCGCGTACGGCAGCGGTTAGGAAAAATCCACACACACACTTGCGATGTCGAAGTGTACTGAGTGAGTTTCAGTCCAGTCCGGAAAACTGGTCCAATCTCGCTCTGGTCAGTTAACGGTTACAGTGCGGGCGCGGATAAAGCCATGGAGTTTGTCAGTAGAGTACGTGCCGCTGCAGTACCCCCCCTTCCAGTGGCAACGTTACGTCAAGAAACGGACCGATAATTTCACTTTTCTACCCCACCGTGTCAGCTTTTCTGTCTCGGATGGTGATCTGTCTCCCTGTACCGTTGGCATGGTGTGGTCCTTGGTTGCCTCCGGTGCAACTTCCCGCTTTGCGTGACTATTTTCAGTCTCTAGGAGGAAGGCTGGCTTAAGTCTTTCGATGGATACTACCTGCTCCCTATTTCTCACGAGCACTCTAAAACACTTGTCGGTCCGCTCCAGAACCTTGAACGGTCCATCACATGGAGGTGTGATGGGTGGTTATACTTTTTCTTGCCTGACGAATACACGCGTGCAGGAACATAGAGCTTGAGGCAACAATGTTTTGGCAGCTCCATGGTTGCTGGTGGCATGAGGTCCTAGAGTGTTCATAGCTCTGCGAAGTTGCTGTAACAATCCAGCAAGATTGCTGTCTTCTTTGATGGGGTCGAAAAATTCACCCGGAAGCCGCAGTGTTGTGCTATAAACAAATTCAGTAGTGGACGCGCCAAGGTCTTCTCTGAGTACCGATCTTAGACCGAGAAGAACAGTTGGGAGGTTCTGAGTCCAATTTTCGTTCAGACAAGCCTTTAGAGCGGCTTTTAATGGCCAGTGAGCGTTTTCAATCACACCATTACTTTGTGGGTGGAATGCAGTTGTGTGAATATGTTTAATTCCTAGAAGCTTAGCCAAAGATTTGAATAAATTTGACTCAAATTGACGACCTTGGTCCGTCGTTACAACATTTGGTATTCCGAATCATGGAATCCATTGTGAGAAAAAAGCTTTTGCGACAGTGTCCGCAGTAATGTCACGCAGCGGAACAGCCTCGACCTATCGAGTAAACCTGTCTATCATTGTTAATAAATACTGATAATTTTCTGAGGTTGGCAAGGGCCCTACTAGGTCAATATGGACATGCTCAAATCTGCCGTCCGGAACATCTATTTTGGCTGCTGGACTAACGGTATGCCTATGGACTTTGGCTCGCTGGCATGGGATGCACGTTTTAGCCCAGAGCCGCACATCTTTATTTATCGATGTCCAGATAAACCTACTTGTCATTAGCTTTGCAGTTGCCCTAATACCTGGGTGTGCCAGGTTATGCACCAAGTCAAATGCCAGTTTTTTAATCATTATTTTATTCAGAGCGCGATAATCACCTGTCGGACGATAGTCTGTGCTATTAGGTTTTGGTACTAAATGTAATCGATTGGACCAGTTTGATTTGCTTGGCCAGCATATTCCATGGTCCAGCAAATACAGAAATTCTTGTTTAGCAATTGCTAAATGTGCTGGGTGTAATCTACGCGGCTTAGCGTACACCGGTTGCCCTGTAGTCTCAATGTGGTGAACGGTACTATGCTTAACTTGCTGTACTGAGGAATACGGTTTTACAACCTCCGGGAACGCAGCTAAGATTTGTTTGTATTTGCAGTTTTCCGCCACTAACGTAATTTGAGTTTGGCAATCAGTAGCATGTGGTCCTCGCGTTAATGACGTCTTAGGATCGCGTAGGCATTTATTTTTAATATCAATGAGGAGACCGTAATGGTTGAGAAAATCGGCTCCTATAATTGGTTTACTTACTTACGCTGGCTAAAATTAATGGCCAAGTAAATTGTCGTCGCAAATTCAGATCTAGATTGACAATACGAGTGCCATACGTATGTATCTCTGAGCCATTTGCTGAAAATAATTTTACCAGAGCTTCACCTTTTCTTCCCGTTTTTGGCGTATGCGGAAGGACACAAACATCACTACCACTATCTATAAGGTAACTAACTTGGGATTTGCGGTCTCTGACAAAAAGGTGGCTAAGTTTAGTTGGAGTGAAGTCGCAGCTTGCCGCACTGTGTGACCTCTCCGGTAGTTTTACTGGGGCTTAAAACTGCAGGGTTGGATACATTTGTTTGCCAGCTGGCCAAATTTGCGATAATACCAACATTTTTTAGCACTTTCAGCTGGTTTCGGAGGGCGGTCCCTGCTCCTAAACCGATTCCGATATCTATAAGTCGTTTGCCTGTGTGCCAAATTTTTTACTTGATTTTTTAGTTCTGCCACTTACCGTTGCAGTACACTAATTTTATCCTCTGAGTGAGCTTGCGAAACCGCAAAACAGCTCTGTGAACCATTATCAGTTGCTTCAAGCACTTTATCAGCCATTAAGGCTAATTTTTCTAATTTGTCATCAGAAACTGACAAGATAGCTTGGGCTTGGTTGGGGAGTCTCTGCAGCCAGAGAGTTTTTAATAAGTCCTCGTTAAGGCGAGTACCAGCTAATTGCCGCATTTTGTGCAGCAAAAGCGATGGTTTGTTGTCTCCTAGCGTTAGTTCAGAAATTAGAGATTTAATTCTTTTCCTGCTCTGAATCGGAGAATTCCACAATTAAACGCTCTTTGATGCTCTTAATACTTATGAGTGGCTGGGGGTTCGAGTACGATGTCACTGACATGCACTAATACATCAGCATTGAGAGCCGCAATTACCGAGTAGTACTGTGTGCTATCTTCCGTGATTCCGGTAATACGGAATTGAGCTTCAATATTGACAAACCAGAGGTCGGGGGATTTTTCCCAAAACGGTGGCAATTTTAATGCAACATGGCTAACTTCCGCCAAAGGCATACTATTCACCTTTTCTCTGTTTCCGCCCTGCATTATGATTAATAGTGCTTAGTTTTAGCGGTCAGGGAAATTAAAGTCTTCGGAATACCAAATTACAGATTTAAAATTTCACAAACACTAAAATGCAATATAGGAAAAACATGCAAAAATCCTTAAGAGAGAACAAAAAATCACACTTAAAATTTCAGCACTTTAAAATGCGGACCAAGGAAAATGTAATCACCAAAACTGTAAATACCACATAATTATTTTTAAGTAAGAGCAACTTGAAAAAAGCAAATAAAAGTTTATAATTAGTCAAACAAGTATTCATGATTAGAAAATTATTACTAATTGTGGTAATCAGGCAAAGCAAATGAGAGTTACCTATATGATAACATCTGCCTATGTGGCTAAAGGTCGTAATAATTGTAAAAATCAAGGCTGTCTGAGCGAAATAAACACTTTTACGCAAGTAAAATGGTACTCAGAAAATTTAAACTTAGCGACTTACCCCGGTGCTGAGTTGGGATGAACACGTGGGAAAAAAAAAATATTACCATGTGGTAATAATCCACAATTGTAAGGAAGTACAAGATGCGGCAAACAGCACGCAATATAGATGATCACACAATATTGATTATTCCATTATTTGAAGGTTCACTAGCAATAACAGACATCTCCGTCGAAGGCGGTAGATACCACGTGCTTACTTAAAACAGAAGGAACGTGCACATGAAGTCCTAAAAGGTCACTTCATAGAATGCGTGTTCGTTGTCCGGGTCACCACTTCGGTTGCTATTATCGGGTGTTTAAGAAATAACACATTACATTCTAACAAAAACAACAACATTTAATTATTAACTTAGAAATTAGAACATTAGGAACCAAAAGAATACAATCTGCTGCGCATACGGCAGCGGTTAGGGAAAATCCACAGACACACACACACAGGCGATGTCGAAGTGTACTGAGTGAGTTTCAGTCCAGTCTGGCGGATAAAGCCATGGAGTTTGTCAGGAGAGCACGCGCTGCCGCAACCTCTAAAATATGCTTTAATAGAGCATTTCGACGGGCCGCTCCTCTCTGCGATAGGTCGCCGTCTTGCGTGACAGCTTGGGGTTCTTGTAATGTATTTCAATGGGAAAAACCCGATTTTCAACATTCAAAAAAAGTATTAAATTTAAATTTTTGGATGATTGTAATGGATGGAATTTGTTAATCAGACCTTCGACTTTTGTGTCTCAGGTGGCATTTAATATTTTAAAAAGCTTAACATATAATATTTTAATGATATTTCAAGCGACTTTTTCCGCTGGTACTGCGTTCGGAAAGACAACATTATGTACGGGAATGAACACAACGTTTGTTTTAAGATTCGGCAGGTTATTCGGATTACTGTTTGTTTACAAATATCATTGTTGTGCATGCGAAATTTTCTTACTTGTGAGATTTATGCAAGAATAAAGTTTTGTTTTTGAATTATAATTCATCGGATATTCTGTATGCCCCCAGAAAACATCAAATTCCATTAATATTTATATTAAAGAAGTGTTTATTTAAATTCCTATTACGATATATTCAGATTGTTTTTTTCTTTTATAAAAAATAAAATGTACTGTTTGTTATTATTTATCATAGTGTTCTTTTAAATATGTAAATGCCTGTAAAATAAGACCAGTTATCCCATTAATAAAAAAAGTGTAACATATGCATCGCATAACATATTTGTACATGTAATTAATCTAATACGTATGAATATGAATTAAAAAAATAATCCAATAAATCAACTAAATTAAAGACGTAGACCAATTAATGTAATCTTTACTTAGTTGCATAATTATTTAAATTGACAGTAAACATGAGTGCAAAATGTAAATTTATAATTCCATTATGTTACATAAAGCTTCTGCCTTTTTATTATAAGATGGAAAACATTTCTGTTTCGCATTGTTAGCTCATAAAATTGTACTAAACAATTCTACAATTACATTTTTGAATTTTGTTTCAAGTTAGAACAGAAATCAAAAGCTGGAACTCTGACCCTGCATTTCTTTTTTCTGGGTGAATTTTTACAAATTTAGGCAAAACCCAGCAAAGCTCATGAATACTTTGCTCCGAAGCCCAACATTAGTACATTAATTCATAAATGTTCCCCTTTTCAAGCACAAACTGATTTTAGCAGACAAGACAAATCATATTCGCTTCACCTCGACCAGATTTGAGATTCCTGAGACCACCAGAATTTGGGTGTTTTCTGTATAATGTTTATATTTCTTCCTGCTAATTTCCGGCTATTTAATTTTATATCACTGTTCTGTGAAATAATTATTATATGGGAAAATCTTTAAATTATTGTTATTTTAATTAAATGTGCTACCAACCCCATATTGCAGGGGTTTACAGTTCGCTACTGAGTATTAACATAAGAGTATTAAGGCTCCGACACCTTTTTTTTGGCTAGAAATTGCCGCTAGCCCTGGAGCAATTAAATGTTTTCTCATTGAAAAATTTCTTTCATTCATTTACAAAAAGTTACACTTTTTGTATATAACCAGCATACAAAAATATCCCCAATCGCTAAAATGTGCTCCATATTCTGATGAGGTGATGTACAAAATTTGAGAATTATATCCTGAAAAGTGTCAAAGGTATGAAGATAATGAGTACTGACTTAAACCAATTTTCAGTAGCTCTTGAAAGGAAAAAAAATCACAATCACATTTTAAGGGTCATACAGATATTAAGAAAGAATATTTTACATTCAAATTCAAGTATAGACCCCAGTCACCTTTGTTTATAGATATTCCTTAAGACGTTAAATGATGAAAGGCTGAAATTTTGTACATCACCTCATTTGTGCATGGGGTACATTTTATTTTCTAGGAATTTTTTTGTAAGGTAGTTCTAAGAAATTTAAAAAAGTGTAACTCTGTGAAAATTAACAAGAGGAATTTTCTCTTAACAGTCTTTTTTTTAACCTTATTTCAAACATTTATTCAATTCACACTGCCTAATTATCTTTAATAGATAAAGAATTAAAGCATGTTATCACTTTCTAGGGGCACTGTACCTGTGTGTGTGTCTATACAATTTATAAACACTAATATTTTTACTTCCTTGTATGACGTACAAAGAAATAATGTGATCGCAAAAAGAATTCGGTATCCAGATTTTGACTACCTCTAAATTTACTGAGTTTTTGCTTGACATCTCATTGTACACATGTATGCGTGTTCATATAAATTCATGTACAACCCATTCTGACTGACGGCAAGACCATTTTGATCAGTGTTTCCCTGGCGTCTGTTCGTACGTACGTATTATGTAAGTCGCCTATCTCAAAAACTGAGTCGTACAGTGTTGAAATTTTAAATTTAGGATTGTTTTAACATCTACATCTATACATTATGCTCTATAGGCAAAAATTCATGAAAGTGTAATTTAGAGATATTAAGTTATTTCAAATGAATCAAAAGTGATATATGTTGTTAAGGATTACAAAATGAATCTTGCCATCAAAAATGGTACCTTTATCATTTATAGTTCTACAGGAGCACTTAGAAAAATTCCAACAAATTACAGCCCATGGCAGTTTTAGAAACATTCATTCATTTCAAGCAGAATAACATCTTACCATATGGTTGGATAATGGTCCGGTGATGTTCAGCCACCTCCCTCAAAAACTGCATTAAAAGTCACCAAACTTGGCAACTTTTGGTGTATATATTTAATTTGCATATTTCAAAAACTATTAGTCGTAGATTGCTGAGATTTTATATATAAGATTGTTGTAACATCCTTAAAATATTTTTTTTTCAACCTAGATTTTTTATTCCAATCTACTGGAGAGTTTATTTACAGGACCACCCTAAAGAATTTTGGTACGTGCATGTATCCTTGCAGTCTGCCAAGACGAGCGATTTTTCGCTTTGATAAATCCAGGTTGCATGAAATCATGATGGTTCCGAATACAATTGGCTACAGTTTGCCAGCACATTTTCCGAAAAAATAATTTGGCACGGATGTCTATCAGGATATTATGCAACTACCAGAATTCCAATACATTAATGTCTATAGACATCTTCAAATAGTGGCGTAGCCAGAAATTTTTCTTGGGAGGGGTTACTATTGTAACTCACATATATGTATACATGTGTGTGGTGAGGGAGTGAAGAATATACATTTTGTATTGCAAAAATTTCAGGGTGTGTGTGTTGTGATCCCTTATTCCCCCCCCCCCCCCTAACCCCTGGCTATGCCACTGTCTTCAGTATATTATGTCTGTAGTCGTTCATTGGTCCATGCACAGAATCTCGCTATTTGTCATACACCGTGTTGAGTTTTGCCAAAATATCGCTAATTTAACACCAAAAATAATTATGCATTTTGCATGACTCTAAAACTTTTAACCGCAGAATGTTGAAATTTTGTATTTAGAACTATTGTAACATCTAACTGTGCTTTTGATTGCTGTGGACTGAGTAATTTATTTACAGGGTCACCCAAAAGACTTAAAATATATAAAGTCTATAGATACCTTCATTTCATTAAAAATCTGTGATGAATAACTGTTTCAGCTGTGACTGAAATCTCGCTATCGCAAGCTTATTGGCTTTTGTCAAAATATTGCCCAATTAAGTGAAACAAATCTTTAAAATTGAACTCAGCTTGGCGGTAAACTTTAGAATTGCAGTATTTTGTCTTTCAAATGAAATAAGTTTGAATGAAGTGCCCCGAAAATATTTCTGGTTTAATAGAGGTACAAGGAAGTCATGTGATGTCCATATCAGATTTATTAGTTCAATGATTTGATATTAAAAAATAAAATAAAAAAAATAATCATAATAAAAGAAGTAGTATATAGATTTTTACAGTTATATTCTTCCATGATGATTGTATGTAAGAGAATTTTTTTTTCAACATCGTAAATTACAGTGTTACTTGAAAATATGTTTTCACATGATTTACACAGGAACCAGACTACATGCAAGCGAGAGATATTAAAAAAATCAGATGTCAGTCAGCCAATTTAAATTACTTTAGAAGTTATTTACAAAAAAAAATGAAAGAAAAAAAAAAAAGCATCATATTTGACAATATTTGGCTGCATAAAATGATTTAGGTTCTTGAATCTAAACAGCAGATAAGAACAGTATTCATAGAAAAATTGCTACTGGCGTATTATCCCGGCACTCAAACAAGACAAGCGATTTCTTGCCAAGATAAATGCCGATCACATGAAATTATTAATGGTTTCGAATACAATTGGCAACAGTTTCCAGCACATTTGATGAAAAAATACTTTGTCGGAAATGACCACCAGGATAATACATAAGTAACAAAAAATCTAAAAATCTTCAGAATAATTTCTAATCCTAATATCAGCTCCACGCAGAACAGAGTGGAAATAGTTTTAGGTAAAAGAATAAGGATTTATTTTAACGAAGTACAGTTTAACCATTTAATCATCTGTCCATGGACACGAGAACAACAACAGGTATAGCCTTGATTTCACGAAGTCAAAGAAACAACAGAAAGAATTAAGATAAGAAGGTGAAATAAAAGAGGGTGTCAGTTAAATATCTTGAATAAATGTGTTTTTTCTATTAAAGTTCCACTCCATACCTAATTTAGAATACTGCAAAAGAATAAAAAGGCTGGTAGCCAAGTTTAGTGATTTTAAAAAAGTAGATTCTATAGTTTTTTAGCATAAGCAACAATAAGTAATCATACATTAACACATCACATGCCAGTTTCAACATAAGAAACTTCCTGTTTTATTTATTTATTATTATTTTTTTTAATAAACCAACCACTGGTACAAAAGTAGATCTGTAAACAATGTATAAATTGACTTTTTAATCAAAATATGTTTTTAAAAAATAATTAACAAACCAATACTTTCATGTATTTAACTGATTTATTCTAATGCATTTTATATGCACATTTAATAATAGAAACCACACCAGAAAGTGTTATCCATCGAAAGCATGCACTAAAATTCATGTCAATCTAAGGATAAACCTATCTAGTCATAGCTTCAAATTACATTGGAGACAAATTATCCATATATTTAAAAATCATGAAAAAATATCACAATCCTAAACTAGAAACAATATCTAATTTTGCAATTAGAGTTTAATTAGTTGCTGACAGCTTTAAAATTTCTTCCATATTTCTAAATAAATAATGTACATTCTTTCGTGCACAGTCGTTGATTGATGTCTAAACTGAAACGCCTGTTGCTTGCTATTCTGCAGTTTGTTTACATTCTTCACAGTGGGGCTGCGTTCTTAATCTGAAAACCCAGTGAACCTCCTCAGATTACACGTAGTTTATACGGATTACTGAGATTGCTAAATAATACATTTAGGTAAAGAAATAGCATGCACAGAACGATGCGCGAAGCTGTCTCTCAGCTGACGTCAGAGATACGTCACGTCGAAATGCTCTATGAATTTCTGCCCATAGAGCGTAATGTATTGAAAATCCTTTGGGCAGCCCTGTACATAAACTATCCAGTCGAATGGGACCGAAATGACGGGTGCACAACTAGATCTTTCAACATTCTAGGTCTAATAGTTTTTGAGACATGTGAGTTTAATGAATTTCGGCCCATAGAGAGTAATGTATTTCAAATCTTTTGGGTGGTCCTGTAGATAAATTATCCAGTCGATTGGAACTAATACTGTATTAACATCCAGTGTCATGCACTACAAGTTTAAAAAAATGTATTTGAACTTGAGTGGATGAATAAAGTATTTTATTAACGAGTGAAAATTTGTACAGGATAAATATAGAGAAAGTGTGAGCTAATAATAGGAATTGAAAAAATAAATAAATAAATAAATAATCAATAATAAAGATAATAATATGCGAAGTAGTATACAAAATTAAACTAATAATAATGAATAATATGACACTACTGATAGTATGATATGGTAAAGTACTAATATATAAAGTTAAACTTATTCAAGATCCGATTCAGTATCGGACTCATCAAACAATGCACAAAATTCCTTCGTCGTCATCGGCTCATCATAATACACATATTGGGTTAGGATCCCTTAGAAAGACCTTGAAGCCTAGACCTTACTCTTCGGCCTAGAGCCCACATGTAGCTAATGGGTCGTAATTCCACACAACGACAGCATGATACATGTTTTCAATCTTAGAATCGCTACACACTTCCGGGTATGGAAATCAACCTTAAACGACGTCACTGTGTTTTGGAATGTGGGAAGAGAACAATTGTCTTTTATAAAGGGCATTTTTTACTTCTGATTAAAAAAAAAAAAGAAATTAAAAATTAAGGACTAGAGATGGGGAAAGAATGAACATCCTGTTCTTTTGAACCTGTTCTCAAGAAAGAACGGGAACACCCTGTTCAGTGATCACGGCAAAAACATGTTCTCAGTTCATTAAGGTCCGACACTTCAAAATTTTATGGCAGGCAAGATCGTTGTAAAAATAAATTTTGGAAAATGCCTTAAAGGTGAAATTTCTCATTAAAAGGCGTGATTAATATTTTTTTGCTAAGAAAAATTTTAATTCTGGGGGACCAGACCCCTTCCCCCCCCCCCTCCTACCCCGTAGCCTGTTCACACCTTGGCTACGTATCTGATGGTGGGGACAGAAGTTCACAATTTTAGCTTTATCAAATTTTAAGTAATTGCAGAATCTTAGCTATTTTGAGAAATAATGATAACGATGATGATTATCTGGGGGGGGGGATAGAACTTTTAGCTCAACCTACCATAATTTTAGAGTGGACCCGGGTTAAGAATAAGAAACTTTCTTATATGTTCAATACGAAATGCACTCACAGGAAAACAATTCGTCAATTTTTATTATTCCAGCCAAACTACGCAATTTCAATCAAAGTAAAAAATTTAATAATAAAGAAAATGATAGTCTGAAACAGAAATAAACCGAAAAAAATATTTTATCAACGTCAAACAATATATAAGCATTAAACGCGCCTTCCCTTCATAATCTCTCAGCCATCTCCTTACGGCTGAAAAAGAACCTGTTCCGAGGAGAATTCTCCTATTGGCTGAAAAAGAACCAGTTCTTTGATCACGACTGGGAGCTGGAACACCTAGTTCAGCATTCTTTCGCAGAACGGAGAGCTAGGTTTTTTTTATCGAAGAACGGAGAGAGCTGGTGTTCTTTTGGGAACGGAGTAAACGAAGTGTTCTCTGGTGAACGGGGTGAAAGGCGTTCTTTTGATCTGTTCTTTTGTTTTAATTCCTTTCTGAGCTGAATACAGGGTCTAAGTTGTAGACTTGGAGTCAGAAGTAAGGCCGTACTTAGAAAGGGGGGGGGGTCCTATGGGTTTGGACGTCTCTCCCTCGACGTTATTACATTATATGTATATGGTGTATTTATACAGGGACGTAGCCAGAATTTTTTTTGGGGGGAGTGGGGTTGGGGATGGTGAGGGGTATGAATTGCAGTGATGTATAAATGAACGAAATATTTTCGCAATAGTTAAAAAAAATTAAAAATCTTGCTACATGAGTTGAAAATTGGGTGTAGGGGATATATCCTGAAATTTTTGTCTGGGTATGGCCCAGGTCTGAAGCCATTTAAGCTCGATTTTCGGAGCCATGTAATTTTATATGCCAAAGTCGTATTCATTTTCTTAACTCGGAGTCTGAGCAATACTGAGCCCAGTGGCGCATCCAGGATTTTAGCTTAGGGGGGGCTGGGCTTCAAATACTGCTGAACTCGGTTATAGTGACCTTGATTATAGTTATAACGTCAAAATATTCGGGACTAGACTACTTGCCCATAGAACACAAGCTCACGAGCAATGTAAATCATTATAGAGTCAAACAATTATCTGCTCATTTCAGTGATGTTGTAGCCGAGTTTAATTGTGTTTCATATACTAACTGTAAGTTTTTACTTAAGAACTATCATCTTTTTTTGGTAAAAGGTATTTTAGAAATAATTTGAAGGCAATTTTAAAAACGAAAACAAATAAATCATTTGTGACAATTTCCAATTTTTAATGCTTTTCAATTCTAACTTTTCACCTTTAGTGGGGGGCTTGAGCCCCCATAGCCCCCTCCGTGGGTGCGCCTATGACTGCGCCTGATACTTACAGCTTTTTAAACGGAATGTCTTTCATTTTTAACCTGGAGCATGTACTTTTAAAGCTGAAACTGTACATTTTTTTTTTCTTTTTTAAGCTCTAAGAGCGTATCGACTATTTTGTGGGCTCTCCCATTTTAAATGGGCAGGTCCATGCCGTGTATTTTTAACCTGAAGGCAACACAAGGATTTCTTTCTTTTTTTTTTTTTTTTTTTTTTTTTTTTACTTGAGATGGACTTATTTAATATTTTATTTTGAATTAGAGCTAAAAATGTTTGTCGTTGGTACAAAAGCCATATCTTTTAAGCTGGAGCCTGATACATATATTTTTATTTGTAGTTGTAGCCAAAGGATTTTTTTTTTTTTTAAACCCGAGCCAGATCCATAACCTTTTGGAGCTAGACCTGGAACAATATATATTTTTTAAGAGGCGGAGCGAACGATGAAAAAGGCTTAATTTTTCAGCAAACGACTTCATCATTATTATTTTGTTAACAACATTTTAAATTGGGGGGGGGCAGACTTTCTGATTCACCCCCTTGGGTACGGTCTTGCATGAGTGCTTAGATACGGGACAAAGGGTCAGGGCCGTATCCAGTAAAAAATTTATCCAGACAAAAATTTCGGAGGGGGATCAAACGAAAGAACGAAAGAAAAAGGCTGAATTTTTCACAAAGCCTTCAACTTTATTATTTTGTTAACAAAATTTTAAATTTTGGGGGGAGGGAGACCAGACCCCCTGGGTACGGCCTTGAAGGGGGTGCTCTCTCTCCAGCTTTCGTTATAGTGAACACTCTTATAGTATTTTGAGTTGTTTTTACTTCCTTGTACGTTGTATAAGGAAGTAATGTGATCCCGAAAAATTTTGGGGGCCAAATTTCGACAAAAAAAACGATTTTGACTACCTCTAAATTTAATTTTAAGAATTTTTTCGATGCATCTCATCGTAGGCTAGCATGCACGATCATATTAACGCGTCTGCAACTCATTTTGACCAGCGGCGAGTCTATTGTGGTCAGTTTTCCATGCCATCTGTACGTACGTACGTATGTATGTATGTAACTCGCATATCTCAAAAACTATTGGTCGTAGAATGTTGAGATTTGATATTTAGGATTGTTCTATGATCTAGTTGTGCACCTCCCCTTTTGGTCGCAATCGAATGTATAGTTTATCTACAGGACCGCCCAAAACATTCGAAATACATTACGCTCAATGGGCCGAAATTCATTAAACTCGCATATCTCAAAAACTATTAGGCGTAGAATGTTGAAACTTTATATTTAGGATTGTTGTAACATCTAGTTGTGCACCTCCCCTTTCGGTTCCATTCGACTGGATAGTTTATCTACAGAACCGCCTAAAAGATTCGAAATACATTACGCTCTATGGGCCGACATTCATCAAAGCGTTTTTTAGAGGTTTTGGGCTATTTCAAACGACTCAGGAGTGATATATGCTGTAAAGAGTTAGAAAATGAATTTCTCCATTAAAGAAAGTGTCTTTATCATTTACAGTTCTGCTACAGGAACACTCAAAAGATTTCCAATACATTACCATACCTGCCAACTTGTACGGTTTGGCCGTACAATGTACGGATTTTAGCTTAGGTGTACGGTTATACGGCCGCAAGGCAAAATTGTACGATTTTTTGGCAAAGTTTTGGCTAATGTGATTTTATTTACTATGTTTCAAAATTTAATGGTTTTGTGGAGTATTTTAAAATTTAAATCACCAATTGACGTTACGTCGAACGTAAAAACACTAGATCGTTTTATTTCCCATATTTACGCTAACTCCCCTGCCTCTCCTACCTCTTCTGCGTTCTTCCACTGATACGCTGTGTTACTGGGTTAACCCGAGAGGGAAAATAGGAATTCCCACCGATCTCCCATGCTGCGAAAGCTATGATTGGCTCAGATTTTTTTTCCCCCTCCCACCCGCCGCCTTGCTTGTGACGTGTTAGGAGAAGTGAGATGGGAGCGTCCGTAATCGATATGCCGAGTGTCCATGCTTTGTCAAAGTTTGCTGCTGCGCATGCATGGAGGTGGATGCGCATTTGTTTAGAAATATCTCCCTCCCAATACCGCTTGGCTCCCATCCATAAGCGCAAGAACAACTTTCAATCACAAACACGTGTTGATGAAATTGTCCAGTGTAGTTTGAAGTTGTGAAATGTTAATTTGAAATGTCGAAAATTAAACATAAACAATATAATAAAGTTTTCCTTGATTCTTTTACAAAGGAATATCCGTGTATCGTCAAATCGCAAAGGGGATGCAATTTTGCTTTTTGCTCAGTGTATAGGACCGACATCAAAATTGTTTATCAAACATGAATAATCTTGCTAAGTAGCAAACATAAATAATCTTGCAGACAAATAATTTTCAGTTGTTGTTGTTGTGTGTGATTATGGCAACGCTACACTAGGGCGATCTGCCGGGTGGGGGTTGGGTGCCTTTGCAGGAGGACTTTCTAAGGGGTTCTAACGCGTATTCACGTTACATCTGGAGAAAACCTACCAAAACTTCGGATCGACAGCCGCGCGATGGGACCCGAATCCGGGACCTTCACACTTCAGCCATCTACCACTTTCAGTGGCAGAACCACTTGTGCCATGGTGAGGCCAAATCATTTTCAGATATAGTTTATTTTTTAAATTTATTTCCAAATATGTGCTCACATGAAGTATGTGGAAATGATGTTTGCAAGCCAGTAGATGAAGTCAGGGATGAGCTTCAATCTCAATTTTGCAAATTGATAATTTGCACGAGGAAGTTCAATCAGAAGAAAGAATGGACAAAAAATGGGCTAAAAATTGAGATTGAGAAAATTAACAGCTGCTAGTGGTAAATTTAAATATGATTGAATGTTATGCTAAGCATATTGACTGTACCACACAGTAATGCTGCTTGTGAACGTTTGTTTAGCAGTATTAAGAAAAATAGAACACTATTTCATAGTTTTTTGTCTAATGAAACTTTGGAAGACATTTTAATTGCAAAAAGTAAACTCAAAGGCCATTGCTATGCGCAAGACTTTGATAAGTATTTTTTAAAAGCAGCCAAATCAGCTACTTATGAACATTTGTACTCTAAAGATACCAAATAAATGCCCCTCCTTTCCTATATGTGCATATGTATTAAAAATAGTGTACTAAATCTGAATAGTAATTTTTAAAATTGTATTTGCTTACATTTTATCTTTAGTAGGCATATTTATTGCGTTACTGCGTGACACCGTGGTATTGTAAGATTTTCAAAAATTGCATGTTGGCAGGTATGCATTACGGTCAATGGCAATTTTAGGGGCATTCATCCATTTCAAAGCACAATACCGTCCTACCACATAAGTTAGGTAATGGTCCGAACCTACGTGTCACAGTGCCTCCCTCAAGGAGCTTACTGCCCAAATAGAATTTCGCCCCAACTGGCGACTTTTGCTGTACGTGTGTGCAATGAATTTAACTGCTCCGAGATCTCCAAAACTAGTTATGAAATTTCATATGTAAGATTGTTGTAACATCTAGTTGTGCATCTCGATTTTTGGTTCCAATCTGCTGGAGTTTCTTTACAGGACCACCGAAAAGAATTTCAGTACTTTAATGTCTATGGACATCTTCAATATAATACAATTGTAGTCAGTCATTGTTTGGTACATGTCCAAAATCTCGCCGTCTGTCCTCGACCTTGGCGAGTTTTGCCGAAATGTCGCCAAATTTGGCGATAGTCAGTCATTTGGTCCATGCCCAAAGTATCGCCATTTGTCATCGTTCTTGGCAAGTTTGCAAATATCGCCAAATTTGGCGATATCTGTCATTGTTGGTCCATGCTTAAAATCTCGCCAAATGTCGTCGACATTGACGAGTTTCGCCGAAATATCGCCAAATTTGGCGCCAAAAATTATTTCGTATTTTGTATAACTCTAAAACTTTAACCCGTACAATTTTGAACTTTTGTATTTAGAACTATATTATAATATCTAACTGTTTTCAATGTCTTTTTTGACAGCAATCGACTGGGAATTTATTTACAGGGTGATCCAAATGACTTTAAATACATTAAGGTGTATGGATGCATTCAATTCATTGAAAGTCAGTGGTCAATGACTACTTTGGCTATCCCCAAAATCTGGCAAACTATCTCAAGTTTGTCGGCTTTTGGTGAAATATCGCCAAATAAAGTGTCGGAAGGAAATCTTTCAAATTGAACTCAGCTTGGCGATATCGAAATATTTGGCTAGAAATCGCTATACCTTACTATTATTGATATTTTATCTCTTTCAAACAATTAAGTTTAGAGGAAGTGCGTAAAAAACATTTTTGAATTAATAGACGTGCAAGGAAGTCATGTGTTGGACACATCAGATTTTTTCATTATTATTTTTGTATTAAAATGTTTGAAAGTCCGAAAAAAAACTTCTACAACCCCCCCCCCCCCCCCCCCTCTCATTCCTCCAAGAGTTACGACTATAGGGTAAAAGCTTGTGTTACTTAGGTGCATTGTGATAATGTGGATATTATGTGCTCGAGGTAATGTACTTCCCGACGACCCCCTGGCACATTATTCAAGGTCAAAGTCTTGTGTTACTTTCGCTTTATCATGAAATTTATGGTGTGGACTGGAAGGCTAGGAAAGGAGGGGGTGGAGGCATAAGCGTAAAGTTTTCAAAATTATTGGGGAGCCGGGCCCCTCAACCACCTATATTCACGTCAGTGGCGTAGCCAAAGGGGGAGGGGGTTGGGGGGTCATAAACCCCCCCCCCCCCCAATATGGAATTTTTTGCCATACAAATTGTATATTCTTCACTCCCTTATCATACACCCGTATACATATATGTGAGTTGCAGAAGTCATAACCCCCCCCCCCCCCATGAAAAATTTATGGCTACGCCACTGATTCACGTACACATCACGTATAACTTACTCATAGTTGCCAACTACTACGGAATATAATTAACCACTTTTTCTAAATTATTTTTCGGCTTAAAATATAGCAAAATTTTTGTGATGCGCGCACGAGCTGGTTACTATTTTGAAAAAAATAACTAAAAAATATACTGTTTACAAAAAGTGGTTAGTTATATTCCGTAGTAGTTGGCAGCTATGACTTACTATATGTAAGTGTCAATTATTGGAGGCGCTCGATCTCTATGGGTCCATAGAATTCTATGCCAATGTAAGGTAAGTATCCATGTTAGTATCTTCCTACCATGTTATAAGTTAAAAATAGAAGCAAAGTAAAAAATCCAAAGGAGGAAAAAAAAACATATTCGATGAGATAGTGCATTTTAGACACATCTGAACTTTTCTTCATTTCATACTTTACATTGCACAAACTGATTTTAATTAACCAGAGCCTGGCGAGGGCAGCTTATAGTAACATTTTGTGTTACAGGGCGTCACAATGAATACTAAATCATGATTGAAATCAAAAGAAGAAAAAGTACAAGTAAAGGTTTTTTTAAAAACATTTGTAAATGGCGTGAATACTTTTTTTTATGTTAGTATAAATTAGTTTCCTGTATTTAGTGATAAATTATTGGGGGGGCTCGAGCCCCACGGGCCCATATAACTTTACGCCTATGGGTGGAGGATTTCATTGCAGGTGTTCAGCTTCAACGGTCGCTCCTGTTGTGCGTCCGGCTCTTTTACTGCAGTAGTGCTGAAGAAGAAAAAACTAAAAAAAAGGGTATGCAGTCACGTGGCATATTGTATGAGACCGTTCAAGGATTAATCGAAACGCTGTTCTATACAACTGGTCGACTCTGTTCTTTCCTACCCCCAGTCACTCGTCAGACTCTCCCCGCAGTTTGAAAAACCAAGCTGGTCTCTGTGGGTCTCTGACGAGGGGGCTCTACGGAAGCTGACAGTTTGATTGATTATTACTGTTCCGGAGCAAACGGAGAAACCTTTTCTATTCTCAAAGCCCTTTTCCCTCCAAAAAACCCCCAGGGATTTCCCTAAGCATTTATGAACGTTTATTCACATTTTTATACATTTAAAATTCTTTGTCTTTGTAAAAAAAAAAAAAAAAATGTTTTTTAAGGCTGTAAGGGTATCGCACATTTATTTATGAAATTCTCACAATTTCACATTTTTATACGTTCGTATGCATTTTAACGCGCTTTTCACTGGGTTAGCATTGGAAATATTTGATTTTTTATTTTAGTTACTCTTCGAATTCCGTGCTCGATAATTGTGCACATTAAAAATTCAAAAAGTAGTGCGCGCACAGGCCGCAGCGTGACACAGCTGGTATATGCGTACGGTATACATAAGCGATACACATTTTTCTCCACATGCTGGATTGTGTTCGATTTAATCAATAATTATGTACGTGAATTTATTAGTTATCAATAATTATGTACTTACGTTGTAATGAACAGTAATCCTGTTTATTTGTAATGAACGATCGATTTGTAATTCAAACTAGCTGTGTACCCGCCCTTCATACGGGAGGAAGCAGATATTTTTCTAATACACCTGATTAAAATTTATTCAATCAGAGCAAAACTATGGAATTGTTTCACTCGTAACCTGGCATTACGATAGTTGAAAAAAAAAAAAAAAAACTACTTTACTTCGTGGAAATTTGTAATATAGTTTGTTTCTTTAACGTTTAGAGTTCTACCCACAACAGAGGAAATTATTTAAGTACTAGCTCGTCGACTATTTTCCTTTATTTTTTACCGAAAACTATGTGATAAAGTGTCAATAATGAACGAAAACAATTTCATCGATTACCACATTACACCCAACAAAAGGAAAATAAAACATCACATTTTCAGCATTTGATATCCTGCAGATGATATTTTAGTGTTCTCTATTGAACTTCTGAGGAAATAAGTATTTTTGAAGTTCTTTTGCACCGAAAAAGAACTTTTGTTTGAAATTTAAAAGTAAATTATTTTTAATCATGGGTAAATATTGAACGATAAGCATCATCTATGAAACCATAACTCTTGGAACGCGCGGTTCGAATATCTCCGATAATAACCTACCCTCAATCGCTATCCCTGAAAGGGCTCAAACCCATATGCTCCTCCGAATATTTTGGATTTACCAACGTTTTTTAAGGAACTTCGTAAAAATGTTATCACGCATGTGAAGGAAATAAATTGCAAAATAGAATAGAAACAAAAATCCTATTCTTTTTGAAGCACCATCAAATTAATGTTCTACTTATTTTATTTTGATGATTCTAAGTCCTCCGAGAGTGTGCTTTCTCAGCAAATCGCAATTCGTAATCCAATAAGATTCCGCAAACATGACTGAAGGAAATAATTTAACCTAGCCGGCAATATCAACAGATTTCCGCATACACTCGGATTCCGATTTGCTGGGAATAACCACCCTATCCCCGCGGAAAATGGGATTAAATCTTGTTCACTTCCAAGAGATTTTTACAGCCAACTTAAATCATAAAGTTACGAAATTATTTTGCGCGTGATGTAATTTTTACCTGAGAGGTGATTAAGTTAAATTGGCTTTGAAAGCGAATCATTAAACTCGTGAAAGATGCTTCAATCTAACACTTCTTGCCAATTGCATAGTTTTTGCATTATTTCTAAATCTTAGGGTTTCTTTAAAATATTTATTTATTCATGTTTTATTTTTCAATGCAATACAAGATATTTTATGCAAAAAAAAAAAAAAAACATTTTATTTGGTGAACAAAAGTTAATAACATTTCCCCTTTTCTTAATTGAGTTGTTCTCACAGTTTGACATCAAGTTATAATAACTGTTTTAACAGATATTTTTTTCTTCTTGCTGTATTTTTTTCATATGTGAAGTTCAATATTCGATAATTTATCCATTTAATTTTCTATATATCGTCATTCTTGCTTATTTCAGCAAGTTTTTTTTTTTTTTTTTTTTAAGTTTATCTTAAAAGTTTAATGAGTTTTGTAAAGTAGAGAAACAGTTTTAGAAAGTGATTCCATCAACCCATTCCGCCGCGGATTAATTGTTGTAAGTTGTCGCGAATTAATTGTTTCATCTGTTCTATCTGTGGTTTGCAGAGGAAGATGATAAATGCCAACGGCTCTAATGCGAGAAATTTCATCTGGGAATCGTCCCAGAGTAGCTCAGTGGTGGAGCACCCGCACGTTATGCGGCAGTCCTGGGTTCGATTCCCAGCTCTGAAATTTTTCGCATAGTTGGTAAAAAATAAAATTAATCAGCCTATACACTTCAACTTGCCTAATAAGTAGAGAAACAGTTTTAGAAGATATAAATTTAACTTATAAAGCTTTAAAAAAAGTATTTTGACCTTTTGCATTATAGTATAAATACGTTTTACTAATTTCATGACAATTTGGTAAACTGCTGAAGTGTATAGCTCTAGGTTTCCTGCCTACCGCGCGGCTGTTTTCTCCAGACGCGTCAGAACCCCCCAAAAATTCCTCCGCCCAAGGCATACCCTAATTAAGCAGACATCCTTCGTGTAGATCTGCCTTAACCACAAAACAAAAATAACTTTCTTGATAATTTACACTGGAAGTAAAAATTTTAATATTTTTAATATTAAATAAAAATCATAATCACTTTTAATCCCTATTATAGAGGGTCCCTAAAAAACACTGACCTAGGATATTCTTCTTTATATATTGACCTTATACATATAGAATTAATTATAAAGTTATTTTATTTTGGCAAATTAAAACTTTCAGGAGATTAATTGTAAGCAAATACAAACTTCTAATTTTTATAAAGCCCTTTCACAAAAATTCCAAATAACTAAAATATGCCTGTATACATTAATGAGGTGATGTAGAAAGTTTCAGTTTTTCTCATAAAAAGGCTTGCATATATATTTAATCAAAATTGTTGAGGGGAAATAAGCTTTGCAATACTAATAATGGTAAAAATATAATTATTAAAACTATTCCAACAAAACTTATTAAAAATTAATTTTAATTACAGTTATATATAGCCGATATTTTACATTTTAGGAAATTATTTTTAGCAAGTTTACTTTAAAAAGAGGTTTTTTTAGAATTTAGAAATGAAAATTTGTTTAAAAACATTACACTTATACTAACATTTGATTTAAAAAGTTTTTTTTAAGGAAGTTTTTTTAAATTGACTTATTAATACCATAATTTAATTCTGAAAAAAAAGCATGTCTAAAATAAAAGTAGTAATATTTAAATTAAATACTTTCAAAAATAAAAATATTTATATGTAAATATACTATATACTTATAAATCATTAATTCTAAGAATTATTATTTAAAACCAAAGAGTTAACAAGATAAATTACCATGAATCAGAATAAACTCTTGCACTTATAAAAAGAAAACCAGTAATAATAAGCCATAGCTGATTACAAATCAGACTGAACGTGATTAATCAAACTGAATGTGAACATATTACAGAGAACGTGCATGTTAAATCTGTATAGTCTTAGATTCTATTTTTAGGGTTACTGTTAGGTGAGAGATGGTATTTAAATTT
The DNA here is from genome assembly GCA_038373885.1 of Cheiracanthium punctorium. Classification (NCBI taxonomy): domain Eukaryota; kingdom Metazoa; phylum Arthropoda; class Arachnida; order Araneae; family Cheiracanthiidae; genus Cheiracanthium; species Cheiracanthium punctorium. Next base: position 87,011 of record JAWZYV010012851.1, read on the forward strand.
TTCGAAACCGCTGTAATTTCTCACTGAATCACTAGTTCTGGACTTTGTCTTAAGAATACAAACAAATTGAACAATCGGTTTATTAAAAAAAACGCTGAAATTAGTATTATTGTTATTATTACTCCTTTGTTCATTTTCTATTTATTTTTTAATCTGGAACAAGGAGTTTCTGTAGAGTCTGTAGGGTCGTCTGTAGAGTGTAGGAGAGTCATACTGTATACTTAGGCCACTGTTCTTGGAAATGTTGTCTGAACGGCAATTTTCAATACAGATAAATACAAAATACACTAATGTAACTCTGTTTACGCCCACTTGTTTCTCCCATTTTTTTATCTCGTAAATCTCAAACTTTAATTTATTCATATCATATTAATAATCTTCCTTTATTTCGTTCGGATTCCATAACTGATTTGGGCGTTGTTTTTGACAGGAAACTTGAGTTTTCAATCCATATCAATAGCATTATCCAGGGATGCTACACCTGCGACATTTGCGACGAACTGAGACAAAACAGTCGGCCTGCGCCATTTTGCGACATTCGGTACGATTTTGGCCGTATCTGCGCAATTCTGCGCCAAAACAGCGAACATGAGTAATTTTGAATCTGACTCACGGGAGCGCGCACTGCGCGACCACGTGCTGAGAGTTGTGCTGAACATTCGGGTCCTCAAAATAAACCTCCGGCCGGTATTGGAGAAAGAAAAGCTCCCGGTGTAAAGGAAAGGGGGGTGGGTGGGTTGACAGTTGAGTTTCCGGTCTACGTTACACCTACTGCAGCAACCTCGCTCATTTCGTAGCTACCACGTGGGGAGGAAAGAAATTCTTTTCGTCTTACTGCCTCTCCCCCCCCCCCCCCCCCCAACTAGCCAATATCCATCCAAATACGTCATTCGAAATTAGGCGAATCTCTATCTGAACGCATTATTCTTTTGTTAGAATGGATTAACTGCACGTGATGGATTCAGTGTTGCCAAATCCTACGGTGGAGGGGAAAAAAAAAGAACAAAAAAAGCTGCATATGTTCTCAAATTACCACAGATACATAACAAAAACACATATATTTTACAGCTGCGGAGCTAGTATATAAGAGAGGATGGGGAGGAGGGAGAGAGAAAAAAAAAAAAAAAAAGCCCAACAGCAGAAAGGCTGATAACGGATTATTTAATTCTAGTGAGTCATGACCTACTTTCCGGCTCGACATTCCAATGATTCAATTATGCTATCGCATAAGCAGAAATGCAAGAGGTAGGAAGCACAGAACTACACTCATTTTCTTTTTTTAAAATCATTCTCTTGTATTATTTTTTATTTTTATTATTCTTCCAACAGATTCAAACACATAAATTAAAAACTTTGTTAAAAAAATACCTAAATAAAAATATATCTGTATGTACGTGCGTCCCCCCCCCCCCCTCCGTTTTGCCGGTCAACTTCGGATGGCTTTAAATTTTTAAGACCTTTTTTTTTTTTTCCTATTTCATTATGATGATCGGAAAAAAAGGGACTGGCAGCCATTCCGGCTTTTGGGTACTTCCGGATTTCGGAATTCCGGATAATCGGTCCTATGCTGTACTTATATACCTAATATGTAATTTTTATCATTAGTTCCATATTGGGAGACCCCTGACTTCATTTAATATGAAAACATGATTATTTGATATCACTGTGCTAACATACATTATACCTTTTAAAATTTTCAAAAATTTTGTTTCCCCCCCCCCCCTCCGGAGATCAAAAAAATTTCAGCTAACTTTTTTCTTGGCCAATCACATCCCTGTTAAAAATCCCCTCGAGTCCCCTAATTTATTTTTATTGCATTTCAAATCTTCTGGCATGCTAAATATTGTCATCCCTGGTTCAAGCCTAAGAATCGTCGTACTGTTTGGTTCTTTTTTCTTGAACTTTCTTTTAATTATCAAATTGATGGGGAAAACATTATTTTAGTGATAAACTGAGATAAAATAAATAAAATTGGGATCTGGAGTTTTGGTAGGTTTTCTCCAAATGTAACGTGAATACGCGTTAGAACCCCTTAGAAAGTCCTCCTACCAAAGCACTCTCCATGCTAGGCAGATACCCCACGTACAGGTTTGCCTTAACACACATAAACAAACAAACAAATAAAATTGGTTGAGAGACAAACTTGAAAAAACCAATTTTAGTTGAGACATACCGAGAAAAAAAGGAATTTTGATTGCGACAAACTGAGACAAAAAGGGATTTTGATTGAGACAAACTGAGACAAAAAGGGATTTTGACTGAGACGATGCTGAGACAAACTGAGGTTTTGACTGTAGCATCCCTGCATTATCGCTAAAGCTTACAAAAAACTTGGTTTTTTTAACTGCAAAACTAAAGAATTTTCTAACCTTCATGCATTAAAAATCTTATACAGCATTAATAATCTTTAGTTTGATACGCTCCAATTTTGAATATTGTAGTCTTGTTTGGGATCCGTATTATAAAAATAAAATGAAAATTCTTGAGCGGGTTCAGACTCAGTTTACTCGTTATTTATATTGCAAAAGTAATCCTATTTACATTCCGAAAATTTTTTCATCTTACTTGAGAAGTGTTTTTGGTCTTCCTAGTTTAAGTTCTCGTCGTGATCTCTTTTGTTTATTATTTTTTTTATAAAGTTGTCAATAATATGGTAGACTCCAGTGATATTCTTCAAAGTATTTGTGTAAATGTACCAAACAGGTCTCTTCGTAATAGCCATTTATTTCTGGATCCAATTATAAAATATAATTACACATACTTTTTGTTATATAAATTTTATAAAATTTATAATAAGTTTTCTTTGGATTTGGATATTTTTAACATGTCTTTTAAAGTCTTTAGAGTTAAGTGTTTTGAACTTTTGCAGTCCTGACTGGTATTTATTTTATCTCTGTATTTTAATTTTTTAATTTTGTCTTATGTAATTTGTCCTTTTATGCATCACTGCAAATGGATTTTAATCTGTAGTGTGCATTTCTTTTATGAAATAAATGAAATGAAAATTTTTAATAACAAGAATACGGCGATATACTTCAATTTTTCATACAAAAATAATGCAGTTATTAAGGCGATTTTAAACGATCTATCTTCAGAATTTTCACCAAATTAAGTAAACTGATTTTAAGTTAGAGGAATTCCTTAGTTAGATGGTTTTTTTTTTCTTTCTAATTTAAACAAAAAATCGTTTAAAACTAAAAAACCACCGCCACGTTCCGATCCGATCTAATAAAAGCAATCTTCTCCATCTTATGAGCCCAACTCGTAAGTAAATGAGAAAGAAAACACAAAAATGCCTAGTCATGGAGCTGTGCCTGGTAGGATTTTAGGGAAAACGACACCCTTCGCGCCTTCACGGCAAACGAAGAAAAGGGACAATTTCGCCATGTGGTGACGTCCGAAAAGTGACCTCAATCAACGCCTCAATGCCCTCTCATTGGGGAAGTACCCCATCGTTTAAAACTGTCGTCTTTTTTGCAGTGGTCAATGATGGCGGCACTATCGTACTTGCAAGTTAGGGTACGCCGGAAATTGGGAGACGGCTAGTCCACCCTAATTGCTTTTAACTCCCCCATTTTTGTCGACAACAGCGCAAAGGAATGATCTGTTTCAAGGATTCATTATACAACTGGTCGATCATTCCTTTGCGCTGTTACTGGTACAACTCTTAGTTATGCTTATGTTTGGATAGCTTTTCCTCATGGATAGAAAAAAAATCTTTTGTTTGGACAGATTTTAAAGTTATTGACTAGCTGCGTGCCCGTTCTTCGCACGGTAGGAAACGAATATTTTACTAAAATCTAATCGTAACTATCTATGCAAAAGCAAAATGTCAAAAAGTTCAGGTAGTCCTTTTGTTGAAACTACCGTGGAATATATTACGCAACGTCAGTGCCGGATTAACAATATAGCAGATTTAGCAAATGCTACGGGCCCCGCGCTTTTGGGGGCCCCGCGCCTTTACCTTGAAAGTTTTCGTCTTTCCCTCTCAAGATCTAGCTTTTTTGACACTTTCCAAAAAGGTAGAAAAGTGTTTAAGATTTCGGTTTCTCTGTCTGTCCGTCCTTGACTCGCGTGTATAGGCATTGATTTCTACGAAATTTATATATGTTATTCTTATCTGCAGTACCATGTACCCTATTGTAAGGATCTATGTAGCATTTATTGATTTTTTTCTACAGGAGCATTCAAAATAGTCCCAATACATTGCGCTCTATGGGAAGTTATTCTTTAAAGCGTATCATCCTGCTAACTACAAGGGGTGATCAAATGAAAAGGTAAGAACGGTGGGTACAAATGTAGACTTTATTCAAAATATACACCATAGGCCTGAGCACAACGATCCCACTGACGAACAAGCCGCAGGATTCCTTGTTCCCAGAATTCCTGTGGCCGTGACGAGACCCAGTCCGTCACAGCGTCCTTGAGTACGTCGTCCGAGTTGAAGCGCTTCCCTTTCAGGTGGTTTCTTCAGTGGAACAAACATATGGAAGTCGCAGGGTGACATGTCCGGACTGTAGGGCGGATGGATGGTCCAACGTCTCCCACTTGAACGTGACCAGTTCCTTGGCGAAAACGGACATTCCATTTTCTCATTGACTTGTGGGACACACAGCCTTCCCAGTATACGATCATCATCCTGCGATGAATAGTGGCCGGTTAAACACCTTCCGCTGTCAGAAATCAGATAACGCCTCGCTGCCCCTAAATCGTCGAATTTTGCAATGTGAACACCATCCTGTCCTCACACGCACTGCCGCGTCAATTGGACGTAGTAGAGTGCTTTTTACAAGAGTTTCTGCTCTCTCCTGCGGGCCCCCGCATGTTCCTATCCACACAAAAGGCTCCAATCGCATTCCTAGATGTCTCGATACGTGCTCTTATAGCTGCATGGACAAATATGATAACGGTTAGGTTGTTGCGACGTTTGGTACCTATTCATTTGATCACCCCTTGTAGTTGCGCTGAACCCCGACTTCAAGATAAAACTTTTTCCTCTATGAATGCAAAAAGATTACAAAGTCAAGGGCAAAAAGCCTAACAACTTCTACATCGTTTGTACAATCCGCTTGAAATTTTTCACAAGTTTGTAAAAAAATATAGCAAACAATCTGTCAATTTTAAAATCTAAAAATCCACCCGTTCCTTCATTTTTAAGCGATTTTTCGCTATTTTCAGCACCATTTCGTTTCCGAGAGTCAAAAAATTTAATCATTTGGGTGACAAAATGACCTATTTTAAGTGAAAATGACGTCATACAATTGGGGGGATTCCAATACGTTTAAAATAATTTCTCCCGATTACACAGTTTATTATTATTTTTTACCCCACAAATAAATCGTCTATTGGATATTCAAATGTTTATGTATACAAAACGAAAGCTTTCGACTGCGAAAAGATTCCGCGCGTTTCCAGATGAGCATTAAATTCAATTTGGGTCTGTAATAAAAATTCAATATGAACTTATTTATTTTAGGTGGATGAAAATTAAATATATTGAATGAAAGACAAATTTCCTTAAAATGTTTTTTATCTCGCCCGTTGTAATTGCCTTCACAAAAGTCTTTGACTTCTAGTTTCAGAGATATTCTGCTCTTTGAAATGAAACAAAATTGGATTTTATGAAGGATTACAAAATGAAGCTTTGCATCGAAAATAGTGTCTGTATAGTTAAAAGTTTTTCTATACGGGAGCGCTCAAAATAATTTCTATACAATACGGTCAATGGCAGTTTAGAGAGAGGCATCTATTTTAAGCATATAATACTATCCTACAATATGATTAGCTAATAATCCAACGACGATCGTGTGCCTCCTTCAAAATTTGAGCCAAAAGCCGGCAATGTTGGCGACTTTTGCGATAAATTGCCAAATAGGGTGCAAAAAAAAAATGCTTTGAAAAATGAACCAAACTTGGCGATATTTTTATTATTTTACGATAAATCGAAAAAGGTATTTACGTATTATCCCGGCGGTCATTAACGCCAAACTATTTTTCCCTCAAATTTCCTGGCAAACTGTTGGCAATCGTATTCCGAACCATCAATAATTTCATGTGTCCGGCATTTATCTTGGCGAAAAAGTTGCTCGTCTTGGCGGATCGCCTGGATAATAATGTAGTACCTGGAAAAATGTCTAATGTAATTATATTAAGCTATGTCGATTTCTGGCAAATTCGTTACTCGCACTTTAATTAACTGATTTATTGTATTGTGTTTTGTTAAGGGTATCTGCCTAGGAGTAGGAGGGGGTCTCCGACCGACGAAAATTTGTTAATGCATTAGAACCCAAAACGGGTTAACGTCCTTATGATTTCGGTCATTTGTCTGTTCTGATGTCCACCCATCCAGTGTTCTAACTGCTGTGGATATACATCGATTTGTGCGAAATTTATGTTTTTTCTATGTACAGTACCACGTACCATATTGAAAATGGTGTATGTAGCATTTATAGTTCTTTTACAGGAGAAAAAAATCCAATGTATAGCACAGTCTAAAAAACAGAACTAAAAGGGGGGGTTCGGGGGGGGGTCTCCCCCTGTATCTGTTGATACAGGAATGACTGAATCAGCAGTCATTCTTGAAAACATATTTTAGAGATATTCGATTTTTGAAAGAAAACAAAGTTGGCATTATATATTACTAAGGCTCTCAAAATGATGCTCTCCATTGAGAATAACGTCCGTATTATTAATAGTTAGTTCTACAGGAGCACTCAAAAGAATTCCCATTGCAGTCTGTGGCATTTGAGAGACACTAATACATTTCTAGCACAAGACAATGAGTATAATTTTTTATTCTTCAGTTAAACGCTAAAAAAAATTAATGGTCTTTTACAGGGTCTCATAAAATTGCATTTACAGTGATAATACAACATTTTTTTATCTACGAAATCTCGCCAGTTTTAACTAAAATACATAGCAGATTTGGCGCAAAAATATTTTGTATTGGAAGTGTTTTATAATCTATGAGCTTGGCATGACTTATCTTTCTTGATTTTTTAAGGCAACAGATAAATCTTGTAAATCTTTTTTTCTTTCGTTATTTCTTTCTTTTCATTTTATTTATTTATTTTTTGGATAAGACAATTTCTGAAGATCTATATAGTGGAACTGTAAATCAGTTGTAGACAACTCATTGAAAGAATATATGTATAACTCGGCTGTTCGTGCCTCATCAATGGGAGACCCCCCCCCCTGAACCCCCCTAATTTTTTAGTTTCATGATTGCCATATTAAAACGATATTAATGGACTATGTCATTTTATCTCTCATCTATCGTGTATTTCACCTGGTAACCCCATGTTGAAATTTTTAGGATTGTAACCTATTTATAGAAAAATACATGTGATGCACATTCTACAGCTCAGTAAATATTGTAACAATAGATTAAAGCTGTTGTGAACTAATAGTATTTAAATATATGTAAAATATACTTGTGATGTATATCCTACAGCTTACGAAATATTGTAACAATAGATTAAAGCTGTTGTGAACTAATAGTATTTAAATAAACAGATGAAATTTTTAAACAATCCTTTTATCAAATAAATGCAACCTTACGGAGCTTATAGAAATCGGTGGTTTACGTAACACATACTAACATTTTCAGCGGACATTTATTCTTACTTTTATGTCGCGTTTTCGTAACGCATTTTCGTGTCTCATTTTTATGTCACATTTTCAAAGCGGGGTGAGCGATAAAATGACATAGTCATTAATATATTTAATGTGGCTGTTGCATGCCTGCATTATTTAGTCAACTCATTACCTAGACGAAACTGAATAAGTATTCCAAAGTCAGCAATAAGGACACACACAAGAGTATATCCAACAATACTGTGGAACAAAAACACGGTTCTCAGAAAAAAATTTCAGGGAGGATCCAAAAGGGGGGGAAATAAAAGAAAGACAGAAAGAAAGGCTGTATCATTATCTTTTCGTTGACTAGAAGCGAAACTCGGACAAACGGAGGAGGGGTATCCAGATCCTTGCACCACCCACCTATGGCCTTTAGAAAATGGATTCCTTACCAATAATGTTACATTTTTGTCTTTATTTGAAGACTGAATCCAGATATAAACAAAATATAGAAAGAAAACTAAGTGCCGAAACAAAAAAAGACTCAGGGTCTGATCAAGGGCGGATTAAAGGGAGGGGGTCGGAGGAGGTGACCGCCCCTCCCGAGAAAAATGAAATTAATGTAAACAATCCCAACTTACTTCCATAAAATTTATATATATATATATATGTGAATCTTCCATCCAAGCCTCCACCCACAAAATTGTATTAATCCGTCAGTGGGCCGTATTATTCATTAGTCTGTAGTCTATCTGTCCCGATCACTTCAGGGACTTTTCAGTAACAAGTCGAAAGAATTTTTTAATGAAGTTGTAATCAAACTTTTCAAAATGACTCAATAGAACGGAAATATTTTTGGCTATTTCTGAAGATGTTCTCTGGAACGCGAGTTGATCTTCTGCATTTCCCCGAGAGCTGAGATCCATAGGATTAAGATTGTAGGAAAAACGCGCCCCATAATCAATAATAATCCCCCACGAAACAATAATTTTTATTTAAATATTGGACATAAAGTTATTTTGTTTTGCAGTAAATATGGGGATGGTATTTTAAACGGATATTGGGCAGCCCCAAAGTTCTTTTATTTTGCAGTAAAGGCGCGGGTGGCTTTGGCGAAATTCGAAGGTGTACTAGGATGTAAACGATCTTAGAAGGCTTTTGGTAGTTGGCTTGCTTTGTTTTTACTTAATTATTTATTTTACATTTTACAGTATTTAAACAAAGGCGAATTATTTTTTGAAACAATAATTATATATAGAATGTAAGTCACATTTTTATAGTTGGGGAATCCACTAATACAATAAATTATCTTATTAATCTCGGAAATAAACCACGTTAAATATGAAAGAATTCATTTTTGGCCGGTCGAAACCACAGGTCAAGAGCGCGAATGCCAGTACGTTTGTTCAAATAAAATAATTAGAACCGAGAGGATCTTCGCACGGTCGGGGCATCCGAGAAGCCATAACCTCAGGCAAACTGAAAACAAAAAGAATTTTCGGATACTCTTGACCCACAAAGAAACTCACAAATTACTTGTCACATTTAAGATTATTATGTCTTGCAAAAACATTTGAACGTAATACGATAATGAATGTTTTATCCGAATTTTTTATTATTTATTATATAGATTATTCTATTCCTCTTATAAAGATTTTTTTGAGCAAAATATTTTATATCATTTTAACGAGGATAAGTTGAAAAGTAATGTACATATGCTTGTAGATCACTAACGAAATGACCTTTAGAAGTGTCCCAAGCGGTATGTGGAAGTAACAGTCCCTCTGTACAAACATGTACAGCTTAAATGCCTTCCGTGTATGCAGTATATTTTGAATGGTGGAGGTATTATTGTGCTAGATCTATCTATCCTCAGTTCGATTTCTTATGAATTAACCCATTAAATAAATTAAGAGAAGTTAAAAATATGTAACCTATAATTAGTAAAGACCGTCCAGATATATAATGAAATAATTTTACAAGCATGTATTTTTATAGGGGAAAAAGTAGTGTTTATAGGCACAGTTTAAAATACATATTGATTTCGAAGGTTCTAAAAATTTTACAGAAACAAGTATTATTTTATGTGTGTAAACTTGTCTAGTTATATGTTTGCATATGGGAAAGGTGGGAAGTGTTAGAAATTCCAAATATATATCCATGAACATTAACATTCATTAAAAAAAACCTGAGTTGTACGAATAAATAACTTTAAACATCGCCAGTCTCACTATCTATTTACTCACTGTCTATGTCTTGCGGCATTTTTTCCGCACATTATTTTAACTCAAATTTTTTCATTTTGAATCAAGAAAATTCATAAAAGTTGTGTTTTATTTTATTATCGCACAAAACCTACAGATTAGCTCACCCAAGGTGGAGGAAGGGCTGGGATAAACCTCTCGCAAATATAACATGTGGGACCTTTTAGTTTTGTTTACATCTAATTAGCATTAGTAATACCATTAATTAGCACTAAACATAAATTGTAATATAATTAGCACTATTTATTTTCTCATTTAATTTAGCTCTATTACTTTAATGTGAGGGTGAACTCCTCCCCCTAAATATATATATATATATATATATATATATATATATATATATATATATATATATATATATAGGTGCGTCACTGACCAGGGGGCCCCTTGGTAACATTTGCTACGGGCCCCGCGCTGTCTTAATCCGGCACTGCGCAACGTAGGATTATGGTTTATTTAGTTATAAGACGATCGTTTAAAAATAATGAATATAACACTTTTAATTTCACGAAATAGTTATTAACGTGGTATACTGTTCTTTAATCCATATTATCCAAACAAATCTACTATTACTACCAAAGATAAAAATGAGAATACTATCTATTACTTATATTAATATTACCTATATTCGTTTCTCAGTCTTTAATGCTCAATTTAAAGAAACAGATTAGATATTTTAAACCAATGACGCCTTTCTACTTTTTGGTGATTCTGTGAAATTTATGCATTGCCATGAAAACAGATTTCCATATATTTTTAAGCATAATTCTTGTCTGATTGGCGTATTTAGCACAGCAAAATATCTCATCTCGCAGTGGTGGAACACATCCAAGCTGTACCAATTTAAATATTATATAATCCACCATGGTTCAGACTCGTGAAGACATCAAACTGTGTAATCTCGAGGAACTATTTGGAATGGTTTAGTCTCACTCTCCGCGCAGCCAGCCCGCCAAACTGTCAAAAACCACTTTCCCCTTCATGCCCCCCTTATTTCTTCCCGATTCTACCATTCCTCTCAAAATGCTGTTTGGGCAACAAAAATCCTGTAGATGGTCCCTTAAGAAAGTGCACCCAGGGTCAAGTTTGGGGGTCACGCACGGCTATTGTTAAATCGAAGCCGTTTCACTGAAAAAAGAGATTTCCGTTGAATGTGTTTTCTTTCGGAAGAAAACTCTGATTTATGCGTTCTTTTCTTCGAGTACGGAGATCCAAATTTATTTCAAAATGAGATTTCGTTTACCACAAGTAGAGCATCGAAGTCAAATAAATATTATTTTATCAAACATTCATTAAACCTACATACATGCTTTCTGTCATCATTTACAAGGCAGTATATTTTTAAGCAAGTTATTGAAAAGATATATTTATCAAAGTCGATACATATATCGACTAAAATGCTAAATTAATGTATACGTTTAGTCGATACACGTATCTATTAAAGTAGGATTTAAACGTTAAAATAACGATAAGAGTTTTTTATGATTTTATACATGTTTATGAAGGTACATAATAGTATTTAACTGAACATTTTGGATTTGCCAATACATATTACACTAAATTTCATTTAAAAATAATTTTAATCGAAAAGTAAATAGGGTATAGATGAAATTAAGTTTTATTGTTATATAATAAAACTTGTCTTAAATAGAAAGACATACTTTTGTTTAAGACTTTCTGTTTACTTCATTTTCCGTTGAATAAAAATTATATAGAAATGGACAAAGTGTTTGTTCACTGGACCAAGAAATATTTTCTTAAATAATAAGTTTATGCTTAGTTAAGGATTTACTTAAGGCAGGTTTTATTCTGTAACGGTCCTGACATATGGGCGAGTGGATAGCACAGTGAATTTGGTAGATGCATGAAGCGTGAAGAACCAAGGTTCTTGTCTACCCGCGGGTGTCGATTTGACGGCCTACATTTTTGGGCGGTTTTCTCGAAATATAACGTGAATACGCGTTAGAACCCCTTAAAAGTGACCTCGCTCAAGGCATCCTCTCCAAGAACAGACACCCCTAGTGTTGATTTTCCTTACACACTATACAATATACTTACTATGCATTATTATTTCATCACATTTCAGAAAATTTTCGTTCATGTTTTTTCTTTTTTTTAGTTTTTAGTTACTGTATCTTGAAAAATATTATTAACGGTGCCCATTATATTAAATATTTCGTTATGAGAGAATTTAAGACTTTTCTTGGGGGGGGGGGGATCGAACTCTTTACAAATTTCAAAAACAAACTTAGTTTACTCACTTAGTTTAGTTAGCGATACTCAGAAGAATACACAATGTTACTATACAAGCTCTACTCTCGGACAAGCCAATAGGTAAATACTGAGTAAGTTTAACAAAACACTTTGAGAAGCACAGAAATTGCATGACAAATTATCCTGATTCATCTTTCATTTCAAAAGACCTTAAAAAAATATTGCATTTTAAAGATTTATGCTGAATGTTCTTTAGCTCTTACAGGTCTGGTTTTTATAATAATGGTAATACGTCTTATGAGTGGACATTCTCAATTTTTTTGTTGTTACTTGATTCTTTTAACCCTTTACAGTCCAACAGGGGCGTAGCCAGAAATTTTTCATGGGGGGGGGGCGGTTAAGACAACTACAACTCATAGATATGTATACGAGTGTATGATAATGTAGTGAAGAATATACATTTTGTATAGCAAAAAATTCCTCATGAAGGGTGGTTATGACCCCCCCCCCCTTTGGCTACGCCCCTGCGTCCAATGTTCCTAACTGGGAACATCGAATTAAAAATTTATTCAAAAATGAAATTTTATCAGTATTGACTTGAAAAAATTAGCAGATAAAGTTAAAAATTGACTTCATTTTTTAAAATAGAAGTTGCATTTCTATCATGACTGGGAAACTGGAAAAAAGTCATGAAAATAGCCTTTTTCATAAATATTTACAGAGCTATCTTGATGCACCCTCCCCTTCTTCAAACTTAATTCATATCTTTACTGAAATTCAAAAATAAATCTTTTATTAAGTCTTAGTATTTCATTTATTATTTAAAATACCCATCAGTATATTCAGTTTTTGAAACCAATGTAAATTATAGTCAGAAATGACCCATGTTCCCAATTGGAAACACAGTAAAAATTATATAAAAAAGTCCCTCTCCCCCATTTAAATGACTAATAACCTTTCGCTAACGCATTAGAAAACACAATATTGGGGGGGGGGGACTAATTTAAAATGTGCCTGGATCTCAATGCGGTGTGTAAAAAGGTTAACAGCGGGTGATAAACTGTGTGCTTTCTTAAAAGAACTGCTTTAAATGACTTTCATTTGTGCCCCATCATCAAACTTTCATCATAATATAGTGAAAGAATGCTAATAAAAATTAAACATTCTGATTAAGAGCTATTATCTTAACAAAAAAGTCATGCTTAGACAAAGGAGAAGAGGGGGTGGGCTCATATACCCACTCCACCCCTAACGATTAGTAGAGTAAAATTTTGGATTATTTTACTATTTTCTTCTTATTGCATAATAACTGACAACCTAAGTTAAAAGCCCCCTCCCCCCCCGCAAGTTTAAAAAAAAAATATTATCGGTGCTGTTGAACATTTATGCAACATGGGCGTCTGAACGTAATATTGCAGTGCAACATATCATAAATCCGATGGATTAAGACATGCAGTAATCAGTAAAAATATTAATTAATCTACATTACTAATACTCAAGTTTCAAGAAAATTTGTAAAGCAGCTTTACAAAGTTGGCAAGGAAGAGTTTAATTCAATTCGACTAATTACTAAAATGTACGGAAAAAAATAATAACATAACAGACAAATGTTGCATTTATAATTCATATATTTTTTCGGAAACTAAATTTTCATGCGGAGCTTCCAATCGCGGGCCTCTGGGCGTTTGCCCCTGCCTAAGGCTGGCCCTGGATATCCCTCATCATTATACGTTCTTTTCTTATTTTTGTTCTCATCAGGCATGTAGCCAAGCCAAAGGGTGACCACAGGGGCATGCCTTCGACCCCCTCCAGAAAAAAAATCCTTAATTTTTGTTAATTGGATATCAGTAATTAAGCCTTTTTATGAGATGTTCTACCTTTACCATCTTTTGCGCATTCCCCAAAGATTTTTTCTGTCTACATGCCTGGTTTTCATAAGCGATCTGTAGAAAGTAAAAGTTAGAAAATACGGTAATACGTTGGGGTGGGGTTAAAAGTGGGGGCGAAAGGTGTGCGGAAAAAACGCCAACATGATTAATTTTTAGTAAATATTGGACACACAATTTCTTTCTTTTGTAACATACGTGAGGAAGGCATTAGAATGGATCTTATGCCCAAATTTCTCTTGTTTTGGAGTAAAGGCGTAAATTTTGGTGCAGTTACGTAGGTCTGGAGCGGAGGTAAACCTTCATAACTACTGTTATCCTAAGCATCAGTGGCGTAGCAAGACGAGGGGGGGCGGTCCGCCCCGGGTGTCACCCTCAAAAAGGTGACACCCGACGGCTTGTACAGCAAAAATTCCAAAAATATCGCATGTATGGGGAAAAAATGCTCATATGGGGGGTGACACCACTTATATCCGCCCCGGATGTCACCCAGTGTAGCTACGTCACAGCTAAGCATACAATACATATGACCTATAGGCGTAGCGTTGAGGGGGGCACATTTCCCGTCTGTGTCTCCCCCCCGAACAACTTAGTCAATTTAAAAAAAAATAAACATGTTTGAAATTTTAAAGAAACTTCCCCTTTCTGCTTTAAAATTCGATATGTGCCCCCCTCAAATGTTTCCTGTGCACCTCCAAAATTTCAGTAGGTCTGGGAACAGTGATAATATTTCTTTAGAAAGCTATTGTTATCAGGATTTCCTAAGCATATTATACATATGAACTATCGCAATCGGGGAGGTAGTTAACCGTATTTTAGCCGTTCCACTTAAAAATACAAAAAGAAACTCCAGTCTGTGTCTTGACAAAATATTTATTAAAAAGAAACTTTTCACTGCAAGATTAGCTTAATTTAAACAAGATTATTTTTTAAGCGTTTGGTTTAAACAATTTTTCTCATTTCCAATAGGTTGTGGTTTTAAATGCTTTCTAATTATTAGAGTTTCTTTAAATTATTTATTTATTTATAGTTTTTAATGCAATACAAAATATTTTATGGAAAAATGTTTTATTTGTTGAGCGAAAGTTAATAATATTTTCCCTTTTCAATAGGCGCAGTGTTCCCGCTCTGGGAACACCAAACTCTGACGTTTTGACTATTGCCAGTCACGAAGAATAGATTTGATTTCTATAAAAATAGTTGCGGGTGACATAGCTCCACTAGAATCCTTTACTTTTTAGCTCGTCATTTCCCGTAAAAAAATTGTCACGATTATTTTTAGCAGCACTGACATCTGCTGAAAAATGGAAAAATGCGAGAACAGCCGGATAGATTGCCCAATGCTGAAAAAAGGGCAGCCGTTGCCGTCGCTTGACTTAACTAACAGCAAGATGGCGGACGATCGAAACGTTCATCGCGTGCCACAGATCTAGAGACCCTTTTTTTGACGCAGCTGGCTGTGCGCAACGACTGCCCTTTTTTCAGCTTTGGGAAAGGGTTGGGCCTCAAAGGGTTAAATTTTTACGGGTTTCCTTGTGTTGAAAGAAAAATGATCCGATCAGAGATACTATATTAAAACTTTATAGATTTAAAGTATTAAAATCGTTTAAATATTTACAAAACGTGCTTTTAAAAACAGCGCAACTTGATACATCGAATAAAGCACTGTTAAATTGTAAAATACGTTATAAAATGTTAATAATTAAATAATTGATGAACATTGTCCGATGGCTAAAGCATGAAGTTCCAGCGTTCTGCCTTCCTACGCAGTTGTCGATCTGGAGTTTTGGGATGTTTTCCCCAGATGTAACGTAAATACTCGTTACGCCCCCTTAAAACGTGCTCGCTCAAAACATTTTTCTCTTTGGAAGATAGCCCTAGTATGCTTTGCCTGAACAAATCAACAATATTAAATAATTGCGGGGATACTGTTTCTTTATTGTAGAAGAGGAAAAGAAATCACCCATCAACATCTTGTTTTCTTCAAGCACTTTTCAAAGTTTCTGCAATTCACTTTATTTATGAATTTAACTTTGAAATCACCAAAATAAAATAAAAATATTTAAATAAAAAGTGTTAAGAAATGCACGTTTATTCCGGGTATTAGTTTGAATTCAAGCATTTATTTTAAATGCATAATTTATTTGATGAAACTTATCGTAATCAGTATTTTGTTTTAAAGTTTGTCTTTAGTTAAAGGAAGTCAAAATTTATAGTTTATTCCAAGGAAAATATATTCTTGGAAAAACTTTTCGCTATACAATATCTACAAAAACCTTTTAATTAATCTCTCTAAAAATGTAATTTCTGCTTACATTAATAATTCATATGTATTTGTATCAAATTGTCTACTTAGAGTATTTATTATTAAAGCGGACTACACTCGAGGTTTTTTCTTTTCTTTTTTTTTGGAGGGGGGGGGGGGAGAAGGGGAGAGATTATTTGCTGATAAAAAAAAATTCTTATAGTATATTTCATTTTCTTTCTAGGTTTGGCAATATGAAACACATTTCGGGAGAGGGGCAAAAGTTTTCTAATGCCACAGCCAACTGCTGTTCATAAGTTAAATGAAGGGGGCATATCCATTTGATTAGACTAAATAAATATGATAATCAAAAATTTTGGCCCTATTAGCCCCCTTGCTGTACTTCCTGTGCGTCGTGTAATGTAAATGAATATCTATATAAGCATATAATTTAAATTGTATAATTACTATAGTAATTACTTAACTATAATGAGTATTTTTATTTTTGTTCGATTATTATAATTTCGTACTTTTAAAGTTACAGAAGAATTCATTAATTTTCTTTTCATAAGAATGAGTATGATTTAAAATTCCCTCAAAAAAGTTTCAGTTTATATCGAACACATAGCTTTTTCATAAGTATTGAGAAAAATTGCTTTGAATTCGAAGACATAAACAAGTGATTCCTCCATCTCATTCGGCTTTTGTATTTTGAAGACAGGAAGGCGCTGAAGCACAGAATTGATAAGAGAGCTCTGAGAGGGGGAGGAGGGACTATCGCTAAGTTGAATTCTGTAATCCCCGATCTCGTTACTGACCTTGATGAGGAGAAATAGTCGTAAATCTCTCTCTCTTCCCCAACATTTCCCACCCCATTCTGGGGTTACCGCGGGTTCTGGGACGACACCATTTGGGTTCGCTCAAATTGCGAATAGGGCGTTAAATTGTGTTGCAGAGTTTACGAATTTCAGACAATTTTAATTTATGACGTCACGTTCTGACCAGGGTAGTCGAATTTAGTCATTTTGCGCTGTAGTTTTCAAACGGAGTAATATTGAAACATACGACGTTGAAAAACTCTCGCTTGCAACAGAACTTTATTAAAGTTAATTTCAGAGATATTGGGGTTATTCCTAGCTAATCGGTATTTCAAATATTTTCCGTATCCATATTGCTAATGATGTAACTTTTCTGCAAGAGCTTGTTAAGTTGCTAAAATTTAACAAAATAAGAGTATATCTAATATTGATAATATACCGCCAACAGTCGTCCAAATTTGGCGACATTTTGTACGATTTTTGGGAATACATACAACGACCGTCGTCAAACCGATAGCGAATACTATGAATTATGTTAATTAGTATTTTGCATCTTGTGCCGACATTTGAATTTCCCACGATTTAAAATAATGCAAGATTCCTTTCGTTATTATGGTTTCTGAAAAATCACAAAGCTCAAAAATCGCTAAGGGTAACACGCGCATTAAACAAAATACTTTGAATTTTTATAATAGTAATTTTTGCGTCAAAATCTTTTAATGTAATTAGATTTCTAATTCATTTTCATGAGGTCAAAATGACATCATTCTCAGTTGCGATATCTAACATGAATTAGTGAAAGAAGAAAGAAAAAACACGTTATTATATTTCCTACAAAATCTGATAATCTGGGTGGAAGTTTATTATTTCGCTCGTGGTGTAATTTTTTGTCAAAACTTGTTAACCAGGATTTTTTAATGCATTTTTACAGTGACATAAAAATGACGTCAGTCTCACTTGAATTATTGAAAGCAATAAATAAATAAATCTAACTTTGTTAACTATGCTCACGAATGTGCGGAAATCGGTTATTTGAGTAGCTTTCTACCCTCAAAATTGCGAAAAATCGTAAAAAGTTAGAGAACCCGGACGAACAAACAAACATACTTTCACATTTATATAATAGATTGCATGAAAACTTCGATTATTTTTAAAGAAGCGCAGATATGTTAATGTTCTATTTTTTTCATATTTAAAGCCTTTTCATTTTTCGAGATTTAAGAGATGTAGATATTAATGATTTCACTTATTGTTATATTTAACAATTTAAGTGGCAACAATGGATTCCGTTACTACGGAAACTGTAGCAATCTTTAAAATAGAACATGAAATGAATTATTCATGTTTACTTTGCTAGAACTGCCATATTGGCGTAATTAACGCCACAAATTGATGGTAAATAGCTAAAATGAATCACAAATTTAACTTAACAACAAATTCAAAAATTTATGTACTTTCAATCCTTACAATACCCACAATTTTTAACGGGCCGAAAAACCATTCTTATTCACCTCCAAAAGCAAAGAAAAAAGAAAAGAATTCCGATTTTATTACACCTTGTTTGGTGGGATTAAAAAAAAATATCCAAGCATACGCTCATAATATCGACTCATTCCAATCGGGGAATGTAATCAGCAGCACAAACGCGAGAACACACTCTATTAAACACAGCGTTACACTATATTTGAATATTTATCGCCAGCTTTGCTAAGAAAGGTACAGTAGGAATGAACATACATTTTAATTTGTAAAGCAAAAAATTTATTAAGACAGCATTGGTTAATAGGCTTTTGTGACCCACTTTTATCAGACGTCAGCGCGATCCCTGTTAGACAGCATTAGTTATATGCCATTCTAACAGTTACCAGAAAAGAAATTTCCTTAGCACTGCTTTAACGAATAAGAATCAATGATTTTTTACACATTCGATCGCCAAAGTGCCAACATACACCTTTTTGCGAGATTTTTTTCAAGGAATCATTCGAAGCATTGAAATAACGGCAACCAAAATGGGAAATAGTAATCTATCACTCATATGGTTTGATCGCCAAAGTACAACAGGCATCTACTTGAAAAGGAGCAGTATTTTAAATTATGAACTATGTGTTAATGTATTTTATTCATCGTTAACTATGATGTACAAAATGCGAGAATTTCAATGACCTTAAATTTGGCGGAATTTCCCTCACTTTGATCAATTTACTTAATTTGGTGAAAATTCTCAAGTTAGATCGCTTAAATTCGCCTTAATAACTGCATTATTTCTGCACTAATCACTGCTAAATTAAAAAAATTAAAGCTAAACTCTAATAAAACCTACACTTGTTTTTAAAAATACTATTTCGGTACGCTCTCAGTAAATTGCGCCAAGCTTAAAACTGTGCAAATCGGTAGAACCTACTACTTTCTCAAAATCGCCAAATCAGCCATTTCCCCCCTCCAAACTAAAAAATATACATATTAGTCTCGGAAATCTCTCAATCCCTTATTCTTTTACACACAAAAAAACATTGAATTCCTGCTCTGATTTCGCATGCACGCAGTACTTTAATTAAAAATAACTTTGTAAATAATCTAAACAGAAACAAAATCATTATTTTTTTTATTTTTACTGCAGGAGTCTAAATAATTTAATAAAATAGCCAAACATGGCAACCTCGATGCTTTTTTCTCACTTTTTTGACTGCAGGGGTTACAATTTCGGAATTACGGAGATCAAAAATTAGCGTTTTTGGCGGGTTTTTTATCAATATCTTCTAAAATAATTCGAATTTCGAAATTTAAATTAGCGCAAGACCTTCCTCGGAATTTTTCGAATAAGTGGACACCTCGATTGAAACTCAACTCCCAGCGGTTTCGGAGGAGATGATGCTACACACAGACAGACAGACGCGCACAGATTTTAATAGTATAGAAGAAGATTCCGCTACTTCCAAAGCTTTGTGCAATATAGTCTAATCAAAATAAACAGTTATGAATATTATGTCATTTTAGGAGCTGTTAGACTCAAATATTGTTTACTCATGTAAGCAATATTGTATCACTCAGGTAAGTAATCGAAAATTAGGCCTGGCCTAAATAATTCTCTCTAGAATTGAAGTTTTTCCATTTCTTTTTACATACATACTATGAGTAAGGATAACAAAAGTTAATAAAAAGCACAGAAAAAATTTTGATTTTAGAAATATGTGCATATTTAACACTATATTATAGAACGTTAATATAATTAAAATATTTTTACCAAAAATTACTGTTAATATACTTGATTAAAGAAAGCCAGTGTCGTGTTGGTTGCAATTTTTTTTAAACATTTTGCAATTGTATTAAAGCATAATACATGTTAAAAAGGACGTATATTTTCATTTTTAAATTGAATAAAATATAGTCATAATAAAGCTAGATAAATCAAAGAACGTGTTCTCAAAAGAACAGGAAAAAGAACTGTTCTTTAAAAAAGAACGGGAACAGTGAACAACTGTTCTTTGAAAATAACGCTTTTCCCCATCTCTATTAAGGACCCTCTGTAACAGTGGCGGACTAACGTTAAGTGAGGCCCGGGGCGGTCTCCGAGTTTGGGGCCCCCCTTTTAAGATTATATTTTTTAATCGAAAATTACATTTTAAAGCTAACATTCATAACTGGAAAAAAAAATCGGAAAAATCTATTAAACTTTTTTTTTCTTTACTTTTACATTTTGGTAAAATCAAAAAATAGTCTCCTTCGAGTGGTTCGTAGAAAATTAGTAAATAAGTTCGCGTGAAACTAGTTTATTTTGCTGGTACCGGCTTGCCCAAAGCATATACCAATTATGATAATATTACTCAGTACATTTAAAACTTTTAACTATCTACACTTCGCATATTAAAACATACCTAAACCACTGAACCTTAAACTTAAATTTGTTTTGAAAGGAAATAGTTCATTCTGTTGAAGACACTTTTATTCAACGGAAATCTGTTTTTTGAGGAAAAATATTTCGGTACCTTTCGATGTCGTTTAAATCCACCTTGTAACCCCAGGGTTATTTTTTTGCAACCCCATTTGAGGTAGCAATCCAGATTGATAATCATTAGATTAGAGAATTACCAAATAATAATAATAATGATAGAATACTGATTTAAACATTTATAAAATAAAAAAAAATCTCGCTCAAGGTAAACTTATTTCCATTTTTAGTAAATTGGTTTTTAGTTTTCGGACTTTTATGTGATTAGTTGTAAGATACAATTTATGTTCTTTTCACACATTTTATATATTTAAGTTTTTCTTCAAATTTCAGTATTCTTTAAATTATAAGCACTTCTGACGAGCCAAGCACACAAATCCGATATACGTGGTCACAGTAACAATAATATGTATTCCTGTATTCGATACATGACGAAATATTTATGGAGAACGGAAGACATGTTTATAGAACTATTAATTCTCCAGTTACTACAGGGGAAACACTAACTAAAATTATGTATCAAGTGTGATGTTTATGACAACGCTACGCAAGGAATATCTGCTTAGGATGGGTTGAGTCTTGGATGGAGGACTTTCTACGGGATTCTAACACTTATTCACGTTACATCTCGAGAAAACAGACCAAAACTCCAGACCATTAGATCGAAAGCCAAATGACGGGGCTCGAACCCGAGATCTTCACATTTCAACCGTCTACCATTTTGAGTGTCTTATCCACTCGGCCATGGTGGGGCTAAAGTTATGTATTAAGTATATCTTGTTTTATAAAAATAACTTGAACTAAATTAAAGAGCTGATGACCTTTTTATATGCTTCTATTACTGTGTTTACTCGCATAACTATCGCCCTCGCGTAATAGTCGCATCCATGAAATTTGAAAGGCACAGTTTTTCGAGATCTATAGCATTTATATGGCTTTCATCTCAGTTGTTCCGAAGTACAAGTTCAAACATTTTTTTTTTTTATTGAAAAGTACAATTTACAGTACAAATTACCATAAAAGTACAATTTACCATAGGATGGTCGCATCCCTGTTTTGAAGAGGAAAAACTCATCAAAATGTTTTTTCATATGAAAATACTAGGTTGATGCTACATCTCCATGCCAATAGTTCTCCTGTGGGAAGTCGGAGCCAGCTTTACCAATACTTCGAAATTGTATAAATTAGCGTTAACGACCATGTTTTGCGCCCCGTACCGAGAGTCCCTTGGGGCCTTCAAAAAATTTTAACATTGGATTCACTTTATATGACGTTGTATAACTGCGCTGTTTAAAAAATTTTTCTATATCACGTCAGAGCCAATATTTAAATTATTCTTAAAAACTGTATTTTTTATGAAATTGGGGGTATTTGGAGTCCCATATTTGGGGTCTCTATCTTCGAATGAATTTTCAATTTGAGATGTTAATATTCAAGGTATATTATCAGATAAAAATAAAAAATGCTCCGAAGCACCTCAGAGCCAGTCACAGTCGAGACAAAAAAGGGGCAAAAATGGCCAAATTATTTCTACCAAGGTCGTACCCAGGGGGGAGGGGGCAGAGGGTCCGTGTCCCCTCCCCCGAAATGTAAAATTTTGTTAGCAAAATAATATTTAGTTTTTTTTTAATGAAAAATTTGGCCCTTTTCACTGTTTGGTCCCCCTTTTTTTCTGGGTACGGCACTGATTTATATGTCAACCCTGTGTGGTACTTGGGGGGGGGACCCCCCCCCCCAACCATAACTCCAAAACTAAAAGAGGTAAATCAAAAATATTTCAGATTTTTTCTTTCTTTGGGTAAGGCGACACAAGAAAAAAAAATTCACCAAATTCTGAGATGGAGATGGAAACTGTTTTTCTTTTTTTGCCCGATTTGCTCTTGCAATGCGTCTTAAATTGATTATCAATCAAGCATCTTGTGAGAAACACTGATAATAATAATAATAATAACATTGGGGAAAAAATAGTGAAAAAATTCCCAAGTTGGGCACCTTGAACAATTTCCTTGTCCCCAGCCTAAGTGATCCCCCCACCCCGCCAAAATCTTATAAATAAAAATGAAATTCTGTTTGTTTGTTTGTTTCTGGATTTGAGTTGTATACAAATCCACAAAAATGGACCTATCAGCCTGAAATTTTGCACAGATATGTAAAATAATATAGAATAAATCATAGTCCACTTTAAAACTTTGAAAGCCCACCCGTTCCCGGAATTTAAGAGATTTTTTATGTTCTCCACGCAAAAAGCTTTCCGTAATTGTAACCCCTGTAGTGAAAAAAGTGTGAAATAAGGATCGTGGTTGCCATGTGTGACGATTTTGCCGAATAAAATGTTTTAAATTCTCAAAGTAAAAATAAAATAATAATAATGATTTTTTTTGTTGTTAGTTTATATTTGTAAGATTATTAATTTTTTATTATAATATCGTGTGCATGGGAAATCGGAGCAGGAATGAAATGTTTTATACGCAAAACAATAAGAATTGAAGATTTCCGAGGCTAATATGTAATTTTTTTTAGTTTGGCGAAAAAATAAAATGGCTCAAATGCTGATTTTGAGAAAGTGAGTTCTAGCGGTTTGCACAGTTTTCGGCTTGGCGCAATTTATTGAGAGCTTAAGGAAATAGATTTTTGAAAACAAGTGCAAAGGTTTTATTAGAATACAGCGTTAAATTTTAATGATCCGTGAAGAAATAATGCAGTTATTAAGGGATTTCAAGCGATCTATCTTCAGAATTCTCGCCAATTGAGTACATTGATTCAAGTTGGGGGAATTCCGCCAAATTTCAGAAAATTGAAATCTTCTCATTTAGTACATCGGAGTAACGATGAATAAAACACGTTAGAGTTGATAATTTAAAAAAATTCGGCTGTATTAAGGGATTCCCCTTTTCAAATAAATGTGTGCTTTACTTTTTGGCGGCCGAACCATTTCCCATATTGATTGCTGCTAAGTCAATGCTTCGAATGATTTCCAGAAAAAACTCTTGCAAAATGGCGTATGTTGGCACTTTGGCGAGGCTTAGATTTGAAACTGGATTTTATTTGAGACTGGGATATATATATAATGACACTGGTTATAGATAAAAATGAATGTTGGTATGTGTATGAGGTTGAAAAACTCCAGCACCGTTGCACCATGAAATTTGGTTCACCTAAGTCTTTTATCATTGAGAAGCTTTTTATGCTATCCGTTTTCCTCTAACTTGCCACTAGGTGGCGCAGCAGAACGTCGAATTCTATTCCGTTTAGCCGTTTACTATGCGAATATCGTCCAACCGATTTCGATGAAATTTGGCACACGCGGATATTAGAACACGGAGAATATTTTTCAGTATCCATTTTGCTGTAACTTGCCGCTAAATAGCGCTGCAACGCATCAACTTCTATACCGTTCGACTGATCGGCATAAAATTTCTTATACTTACACATTTGAGCACGAAGAATATATTCTAACTGCGTTCCTTTTGATGTTACTCACCACTAGATGACACTGCAATGCATTATTATTTTAACTCGCCACTAAATGACGCTGCAGCAGGCCAAATTCTTGACCATTCAGACGGTCGCTATGAAAATCAGTATACATAGCTATTTGAACAATGCGAATAGTTTGGCGTTATCCATTTTGCTATAACTCGCCACTTGACGGCACTGTAGCAAATCATTACTTTAATTAACCACTAGATCGCGCTGCAGTGTATCACTTTTTGACTGTGCAACTGATCGCTATGAAAATAGGTATACATAGATATTTGAACACGGGAAAGAGTTTGGCGCTATCCATTTTCCTATGTAATTTGTCGCTAGATGTCGCGTCGTCAGGGCTGTCCAGCCGATCGTCCTGAAATTTCGTATTCATCGATATCTGAATGCGAAGAATATTTCCGCCGTATCCGTTTTGCTAAAACTCTCCACTAGATTGCGCTACGCCGCATGGCCTTCTGCACCGTACAAACGATTGCCTTGAAATTCGGTATGCATGGTTATTGAACACAATATAAAGCGATATCCATTTTGCTATATCTCTTTATTACAATAAATAGTAATCCCCACAAATCGTAATATCAAAAAGTCCATTCATTCCCGTGTGAAGAACGGGTACTTCAGCTAGTAAATAAATAAAAATGAACATAATTTACAAGGAGAACAGTTATACCGATTGGATGTAGATGACAGATATATAACTGCAGCATCAAACAGCATATCCACAAAATCAAACTGTATTCCCCGATTTTGTTATCAGTTTTCTGAATTGCCTCCCACTGCTGAAGCAAATTTAAAGACGTATTTCCGTTAAAAAAAAAAAAAAAAAAAAGGGGGGGGGGGAAAGTAGTTATATTGATTTTGAGACGCGCCAGGATTGGGGACCCCGGGCGATCCCCCCACCACGCTTCCCTATTTCTATGACACGTTCTCGAGGAGTGTCTTATGAACTGCTTTTGCTACTAAGTTACTAAAGCAGCATTATTTGTCTGTAAAAGATGTTACGTAAAAAAAGAATGCACTACACCCACACATTCATGATCCCTAGAACGAACATAACGAATCGAAGATGCTCAGTTTGATTCGGGACGAGACAGAATTTAATACGGAACTCCATTATAATAAGCTAGTAAAGCTTGTGTCCACAGTCCAAAACCTTATTCACATACCTTAAAATTAAAGGTGGTAGCTGCTACAGGGCCCTAGCTAACCAATCATGTAATGACACAATCATGTAGGACCCTTATCATGTAATGACACAATTGTCTATTGTAGAAAGGTGTTAAGTGTTTCTAGAAAATTCTTGCTTATCTTGGACAATTCTCTAAAACGTTTGCGCCGGTCATTGATTTTGAGTATCGTAGAAATAGTTTCGCCATGGAATGAAAAGAATCGTGCAAAACTTTTATAGCTTCTCAATATTTTTATTATAAAAAAGGTCTTTTTATGTAAAAAATAATTTACATACATGTCCCGACTAAGACATTAGGAGAACCTAAGCACAGTTCGGGGCCCCTATACAGTCATATCCTGCTGACCCATATAAATGTATAGTCACTAGAATTTTTCAGATTAGAACTTAAACTCTCTTAATAAATCCTTGGCCAGTGGAAAAAAAAAACCACATCTTAGATAATACACAAGCGGGGGGGGGAGGCAAATGACCTACCTTGACCCCCACTTTATGGGCGTCTTTGTAGGGGCCCCAAGACCGAGGCTCCCTATATAGTCATACCTAGCTGATACATTTATGTATAGTCACGAGAATTTTTTCTGACTAGAACTTAAAATCAAAAATGTGAAACTGGAATCTAAAATTTTCTAACAATTTCGGGGGCCCTTATCAGCCGGGCCCGGGGCGGACCGCCCCCCCCCCCCGTTAGTCCGCTACTGCTCTGTAAGTGACACCCCCCCTCCTTTTTGAAGCCTTTTATTTGACAAAATTTCTCGACTTATACGCGGCTAATTCCGGTATTCTGTAATGCTTTAAAACATCTCTTAAAACTTTCTTACCTCATTGGTTTTTCAAATACGAACATTTTTTAATACACTTAGCCTTTTGCATTATGCAAATTAAAACTTCTTTTCCGATGACGTCACATGGTTGACACTTGCTCTTTCCTCCCGGTATGGGTGACCTTGTAATAACTTACTTCGTATATCACGGCTGAGATATAAATTCCAGCTTGAAGCTTTGATGTCGAGATTGCGTGTTTTTCTTCACTCTTTCTTGAGTTTGACGATGTAAAAGTTAGTTATAGTATTACGGTCAGCATGACCAAGCACCTTTCTATTTTTTAAAAGAATTCTTTGAATTATAGCTTGTTGTTTTTGTTTACTCTATAAAATATATATATATAATAGCTTCCCAGTTTAGCTGGATGAATGAATTTAATGAAATCCAGATACTTTTGCTTTTCAGTGTTCATCCTAGGCGTTTTTCGAAGGGCGCTGTGCCCTGCCCGCCCTTTAAAAAAATCGCTGCCCTTTTGCCACCCGAAAACGGCGCCCTGTCTGCCTCTCTTCCTGCCCCAATTTCATTCATAGCATCATCCTTCCCCTCTGTTTACATTTATTGCGTTGCGAAATCCCTTTCCTTTTTGTTGACATTAGTTTTGTTGACAGATTCTATAGTGTTGGCTCCAGGCCCGTAGCCAGATTTTCTATTCAGGGGAGAGGGGGGGCCCTTAAGTGGGGATGGCATTTATATATCATATATTTTTTACTAACTTTTTTATCTTAAATATTAGCATAAGTTTATAATTCAATATGAGTGAGCAGACTGTATGGACTAGCGATTTTGAACACCCACAAAAACGTCCATGTTAGCTCGAAGACATCTCTAAAACTGAGAAAAAACTCAATTTCTTAATCACTTTATTTTGCAAACGATAGAAAATATTAAAAATTATCTACTATCTAAAAACCTCCATATCCATCTTAACATTTTTGTATCTCTCTATTCGAAAAAAAGAAGTAACGGCCGCATGCGCCTCCGCCGCCGCTGTCAAGAGCTTGTTCGGCTATCTCCTCCTAAACCCTGGGGATTTGAGTTTTGACTAAGATGTCCACGGAATCGGAAAATTCCGGGAACCTGATAAACTGACTTAAATTTCGAAAAAACTAATTGTAACTGATTTTAAAAGCACCATCTTGGCTTTAGGTACGATCTGGCAAAATGGTATCTCTCCAAGCAGGGTGAATGTAAACCGCGATTTCCAAAATGTTAGAACTCAGTTTCTTGAAAATGAAAAATAATTAAAATGCAGATTATTTTAAAGCCGGTTCGGTCCAGCTGGAGTATTTGCTACCAGTAGAAATATTTAGCGGCGATAACTATGCCATTATAGCAGTTAGTTCAGATATAGTATAGTGCAAGAACCAAGCAGTGTGCAGCTCGGTAACATTCTATCTGATCCAACCTTTGATATTTGTCAGCGCGGCGAGATGATATAATTCATGGTGCTGAATACGCCAATCTACAAAGGAATATGTATATGAAAATATGGATAACGGTTTTCCCGGTAACCTTACATGAGGAGTAATTATAGGTTGTGAACATGTGTAAATGGCCAAATAACGAAAAGTCGCCATGGGTGACAAGCTATCCTAGCTGTTCCGTAGTTTTTATCAAAGAAAACATATGCAGAACTGTTTTCTTAGAGCTAAGTATTAACTATACATGTACGTAAGTCGCCAAATTATGAAAAATGGCCATAATTGGCTAATATGCAAGAACCAAGCAATGTGCAGCTCGGTAACATTCTATCTGATCTCACCTTTGGGAACTATGCCTTTTTTACAAATAAGCTTTATTAGGGGCCGATTGCCTCATACGCAAAGCGTGCGTTGCGAGTCTAGGGGCCTTGGCTCCTATACACATATAAAAAAGAAAGAAATATTTTTGGCCTCGAGTAGGGAGAAAATTCGGATCGAACTTGCGATTAATTTATATAAAAATGCAATTAATTTATATAGAAATGTTCTGCGTTTTTATTGTTTTTTATCACTTATCATAACTTTCCAGTCGGTTTTCCAACACAACTCAAGCTACAGTCAGGGAACTTCCGGGAGTGTGGGGACTTGGTCTTTGTCTCTACTAGTCTTGGGGGTGTTCAGCCGGGGCCAGTGGCCCCGGTTCAGCAGTACGAATACAATAGAAGATCTGTGACAGTGACTGTTTACGCTGAAGTTGCCTGAGCTGCCGTGAAAGGCGCAGAACAGCAGCTCTCAAATTGTCTGCTGTAGTTTTACGGCTTGGGGGTGTCTACGAACGACAGACAAAAGGCAATAGCAGATTATCCATCAGTTTGTGGTTTCGCACTATCTTATGCAATGGAAGAGCCGGCTCTGCCTGAGACTCTTCACAATGCCTCTTCCTATAGGTCTTTATTGTAGTTTCAGCGCCAATAAGATCGTACTGAGCGGCCTCAGAGCTAAGTGCTTTCTGTGCAAAAGTGAATTTTGGCGCAACTTACGATTTAAACGTGTGTAAATAATCCTCCAAAAAGTGGTATGATTGCTTTCTATCTGAGTTTTACACCTGAACCCTGCATTTTAAAGGGATTAAAAACCAAAAACTGAAACTCGTAAGTAAATACAGCCGAATTCCGTTTTAACGAAGTCCAAGGGACTAGGGAAATAATTTAGCAGTAACGGAATTTCGCTATACCGATATTGTATCTCCATATTCTAATTTGATTTGCGGATTACCAAAGACTTCACTGTAGCGAGATTTTCGCTGTAACGGACTTCGCTGAAACGGCATGCGACTGTATTAAAGTATTCAGTTCTCTTTCCATATTTTTAAAATGATTTATAGTTCTCATTCTTTTAACGGTTTTACTGACTTGACTTTAACTTGAATGAAAAGTTGTTAATATCAGGTTGTAACGAAAGTTTTCCGCCAGATTTGCTTGAGTCAGCTCACGCGGTACCCAGCTATTGACATTATATGTCAAGTTTATGCGATGCTTAGCGCGACTACTGGACATGGCACTAAAGTCTAACTCTTTTAGCTAGCTTTCGAGTGGATGAATATTTTATCTTCTTCCACAGATTGTGGTAGGCGGACCTCATCAGCATCATTAGGCCGGCCAGAGCGCTCTGCTTCTTTAATGTCCTAGTCCTCGTTTTTGAACTTTCGGTACCAAATCTTCACAGTGTCATATGATACAACAGTAGTACCTTAAGCTGTACACGTGAATCGGTGTCATTCTGTAGCTGAATTTTTGCAACAGAACTGAGAGTAAATGATGGTTCAATCTGGTAGCGTGATAGTTCCATTTCAGACACCTTATACTTAATCATAACGATATTTTTTTACAGATTTCACAACACAGTCCTCTAAAACAAGTCTTTTTCTTACAAGTCAAATAACAAAATCCGTTTCTCAAAATATTGGCAAAGACACCAACGCGAACTGCTTGTGCAGGCAATACTTGCAGTGGCGGAAAACTTTCGTTACATCCTAATATATTGAATCCGCTAATTTGTATTAAATTTTTTTAATTTTATCGTATTACATATATATCCTCATTCCGTTACCTCTCTCTAAATCGCACACGTCTTTAGTGTTGGGAAGTTTTGTAATCGCTGCGTTGTGCGTGCTGGTTCAGTTTTTATGTGTGGGAATTAGTGATTCAGAAATGAGCATCCTTCTCATCGTAAGAAAGAAAGCGGGCCGTGAGTATTTAGTGACATTTTCTGTTAGGGTTAGGGCGTGGTTTCTCATCGATCGTCCTGTGAAGTTCAGCGCCATTCCTTGGAAAAATCCCCCTACCTCGTGCTTTCGCTGCAGAACGAACCAGCCGTGCAGTGAAGCTCGGAATACAGATTCATCAGGAGTTCGACGCACGGAAGAGAGGATTGTTTTTTATTTCGCCTTCATCTTTATGATAAAAATGAAAGAGAAGAGATTTCCATAGAAGGTTCCTGACTGAGGAAGGAAAGTGCCGTAATTCGAATGGCATTCTCTTCTGCAGCGCGAGGCTAGATTTTGTTCGCTTGTCATCTGTTTCAGGTAATGTGTTCTCGGCCCTCATTTTATACATTTTTAAAAACCGTATTCAAGATGAATGATTGCAAATCGTATAATTTGTAAATGAACGCTCTGCTATCTAACTAATAATATGTAAATAATTTGAGTTGTTTTATTTCCGTTCACATGTTTCGAGGTGTAATTTGTGTTGAAGTGTTTCTCCATATTTTTATCGGACAGGATCGGCTATGATCCTACTGAATATAACGATTGCTTAGTATAATTTTACTTTATTTCAAGTTAAAGTAGACGTAAATCGAAAAGGTGATTCGATTAGGCAGCAATTAGTTCTATTCTCTTTAATTGTGTGACAATGTTGAAAATTAATTTAGGAATGCATCTAGAGAAATCAATCAGATTTCAATTACATTTTCCAATAAATATGATCAAATAAATACAAAAGTTTCAGTTAATTATCAATATCGTTCTCATTTATAACTATTCAAATATTATTTTGTCCCAAAAAGATTGTGTTGAGCGCATGCAATAATTAGATAGCTGTTCATATTAACCATTGTGCTGGCCTGTTTACTGAAGACTCGGCAACGGTGAGCTTCCCTTCAAAATTTTAAGGGTTCCGTAAAGGGACTGAAAAATGGCAATTAAAAATTCGAGTTTTTGTTTAAAATGCATTTTTTAAAAGAAATTTTGTCACAGAAAGAGAAAGTAGGTACACTTTATTTAAAGGTGTGGGACTGAGTTTCCCCTAACTTCAGAAGTTAACACTGCCCTTAATTATTATACCTGACACAGGGTTGCTACCTTCCAGAGAGAATAGATAAAACCTGGAAAAGTCAGGAAATTTCATTTTGGCAAAAAAAGTCAGAGAAACTCGCAATTTTAGCCTAAAACCTGGAAAATCACATAATGTGACCTGGAAAATTATCAGAAATCTGTGTTTGTAAACAATCAGCATTTAACTTTGGTAAGCTGGAAATATTAAAGAAGGTATACAATGTGCCTAAACGTAAAAAGTAATCTGGTAAACCTGGTAAAAGCAGAATTTTTTTTTCAGAAATTGGGTAGCAACCCTGATGACACCGGTGCCATGGGAAACCAACCCAGTTGCACCGTGAAAAGTATCAGGTTGTAACGAAAGTTTTCCGCCATATCTGCCTGAAAAACTAACTTCTAACTCCTTAGATAACTGTTTTTGAACTTTCAGTACCAAACCTGCACAGTGTCACATGATACAACAATAGTACTTAAAGCTGTACTCATAATTCGTTGATATTATGTAGCTGACTTTTTGCAACACAACTGGAAGTAAATGATGGTTCTAATCCTCTAGAGTGATAGTTCTATTTGAGACACCTTATACTTAATGATAACTATATTTTTTACAGATTTCACAACACAGTGTTATAAAGTAAACCTCTTTCTTTCTAATGCCAAAAATCGTTCGACAAAATATGAGCAAATACGCCAACGAGAACTGTGTGCTGACGAAGTTTGCGGTGGTGGGAAACTTTCGTTACAACCTAATACTTATATATATTGCCAGTTCAGTTAAAAAAAGGAAAAACAAAAAAGAAAGCTGCAAACATTTCTGAATCACTTTCAGTTGACATAAACTTGGCATCGTAAAATGATCAGTTTCAATTTAATAATTGACTTGTAGCTATGTGTGCCATTATATTGACAAAGAAGGTAAGTACATTTTAAAAACTGTATCATTGCATCCACAATTGCATTTAGTCTTTAATATATTGTTTTTAAGACTATATATGTAACTTGGAAAAATGCTTTATATACACTGAAAAAAATGTTTTGTTGAATCGATAACAATTTTGTTAAATCAACAAAATTATCTGGTTGAAATAGTGCCAACAAAATTTTTGTTAAATTAACATAATTATTTGGCTCTTTCAACCATGGTTTTAAAAAACCCGTTTAAAAAAAAAAAACCCAACCCGGGTGGGTTTTATTGGGTTTTTTGGGTTTTATTGGGTATTTTTGGGTTAAGATTTTTTTATAGTGTAACACTTTTTGGATTAAAATTTTAGTTTTATTTCAAAACAGAATGATTATAGTCTAAAAGAAAACTTTCATTACAAAACAATTAATTAATTAATTAAAATATAAAAATAACTTTAATGCAGTACTATCTTTTTCTGCTGGTGTTTATAAAGAGCTCCTAATTTGTTTTATGACCATAGATAGAAGTATATTATTGTTCACTTAAAAATGTTGTTTTTGATTGGCTGTTTTCTATTACTTTTTAAATTTATGAACATTTTAATTTTTTTTGCCTTTATGATTTTTAAGTCATAGTTATATTTTCCAGTTAGAATATAAGTCAGTAAACCCTTTGCAGGCCAACTTACTGCAGAACTACTATTTAATAATTTTCTTTATAGTTATTCATTTTTGCTTTAAATATATATCCCTGTTTACTTAAAAAAAATCTAGAATTAATATGTCTGATATTAAATCCCACGTAAACAATGTATAATGAATCAGTTTTATATTTCTCAGTACTAAAGTAATGCAGCAACTGATATGATACAGGATTGTTTCCTGAACCTGAATTCATTCATGTGATACATGCTTGTAAGCTATAAGAGAGAGACATGTCCCATTCTTCTCTTATCGGGGAAAGGATTTTTTTTGTCACTATAATGATAATTACATATTTCATTCGTAGTTTTTTTAACTACGAATAAAATATGTAACTAACTTATATATTAAAGAGATAAATTACTAAGTTATCCCTGCCTGCATTCTACACCTGTTCATTTCAAAGCAAATATTGCAGATAGAATTAGCTCAAGGTATTATTTTTAAAAAGATTATTATTCTTTATGTTGAAGTTGGAAAAATAATTATAAAAAAATTAAACTGGCATATATGTATTTATCTAATATAATGCACTAAGTTATGTAGGTAATATTATATGCATTTAATGTCAAATAACAAATGATTTAAATGAAAGAAAGGAAAAGTTTTAACAATTTTTAATAAAACCCAAAAAACCCATTTCTGTGTGGGTTTTATTGGTTTTTTTTAAGTGGTTTTTTTTGGGTTTGTGGGCGGGTTCAAAACCCTGCTTTCAACAAAACATTTTGTCAATTTACACAAATAATTTAGCTGAAATAACCAAATGTTTTGTTAATTTAACCAAATTATTTGCTTAAATGGTTTATCTGGTTAAAATCAACGAAATTATTTGTTTGAATTAGCAAAATTTCTTTCTTAACAGGTGGTTTTTCAGAGATAGGGCGAAATAATTTATCTATTCATCAAATTTCACATTTTT
Organism: Cheiracanthium punctorium; assembly: GCA_038373885.1. NCBI lineage: Eukaryota > Metazoa > Arthropoda > Arachnida > Araneae > Cheiracanthiidae > Cheiracanthium > Cheiracanthium punctorium. The sequence continues at coordinate 120,747 of JAWZYV010012851.1, forward strand.
ATTTTAATGTTTTTATAAATCTAGAAATTCTGTATATATATAATAAATATTTGTCAGTTTTTCTTTTCATCATGCTAAAAATCTGGTAGGACAACCCAAAGTTGAATTTTGGGTTTGTAATAAAACGAGTATGTGCACTATTTCCTCAAATTTTACATTATATTGAGACATTATTTTACTAAGTACTAATAATGATCCAAATTATAGCAGTTGTCAAAGAAATATACACGTCAGCTATTTTTAAGTGTCTGATAGCTCTCTCTCTGTCCTTATTTTTTTCTTTTTTCATAACGAGACCAAATAAATACTGGCAGTCTACATGGGAATTTATGTGATCACTTAGCTAACAGAATTTAAACGCTTTGTTAAACGTAACACGAAGCTAATAAACATTTTATTGCTAGTGTTTCATATGCAAAACAAATGCATTTTCCCTTAGAAAGAATATAGAAAAAGACGCCTGCTAACAATGAGCGATTTTCTTTCTGGTCTGGTATACAAATTAAACTGTTTGCTACATAAAACTGATATGAATTAAATAAAAATGTGTTCCACTTTAAAAATTAAACTACAAAAATATTTTCAAAAAGGGAAAAAAAAATGTATAAGCCCAACATAAGACATACTGAATTAATACTGAATATTGTTGAAATTTATAGTAAATTAAATGTCTCAGTTGTGATTTATATTCTTTTACAAGAAATAATATTTACTATATAAAACTGCATTATATCAAGCTTATACTTTATCGGTTTTCATATAGAAAAATTTCAAGAATAAAGAAAATAACAAATACAATGTTTTTATTATTATTCAAAACAAAGGCTTTAGCAAAATAGCGAAAATGTCTTGTTTCATTTTTGCATTTTTGTATAGTCTTTTCGCATTTTGCTAAAAATCCGACCGTAGCGGAAACCCTGGTTCAGTGAGAGTATGCACTACATGAAACTTGCCATTTAGCACCAGGTACAACAAAGTAATTTACTTTTTTTTCCAATTATAAACAGGAAAATATAATAATCAACTTGGAGCTAGATCAAGTGAAACAAATTTTTTCCCCAAACTGCTTTTTATTCATGTTTAGTCTGAACAAAAACTTTTTTTTATAATAATGAATAAACCTTAAACAATGTCCTATTTTTCGTTTAAACAAATGTATTTGGATATTGCAACTGACCAAGGGTACTTGGTGTTAAAAAAATTATTGAAAGGATACACAAATGTTGAAAGTTTGGGATGTCTGACTTTGTCCTTAGGATTACTAAACTTAAGTTACTATTTATATTCAAACTGTTATAAATATTGCATGAATTATAAAATAGTGATCTACTTCAGTTTTAAGTTATTTTCTATTTTGTTTATTTTAATTTTTTTTCCATATCTATGACTTTTGTTCAGATACTTTAATGTCATTTTGCCTGAACTATAATTTTCATTTTGCTGTAGAAATGTTAGTTATATAATTTAACTATTTAATTATATATCAGGTATACTTTAGTTGCTTTATACTTTCCACTAAAATTGTTTAATTATGTATGTGTTTATTAATAATTATATTTACTGTTTGATTTTTATTTTTTAAATATTGAATAGTTTTTTCAGAATTTGTGCTAAATTTTAATTATTAAGGATTTAACAAATAGCAATTTGGTTAAGTAGTTGAATATCTGATAATTTTTTATAAAGTGATTAAATTTTTAATATAAATTTAATTGTTAATAAAAATATTACTTTCTAAATTTTAAAAATGTAAAACGAATAGTTCTTGGTTGTTTTGATTAGTATTAAATGAGATTAGAATGTGTATTATTGTGAACATCTTGACAACAGTTAGATATCTTTTATTTAAGCTAAATACTATTATAATATTCATATTATACATTTAAAAAAATCACTCATTTGAAAGTAAAACCAACAATCTAATATATCAATTTGTGACGATTATACTTTTTTTTTGTAAATTAAAAGGCAGTATGCATTTTTTTAAGTGTAAATTATTATCCCCATGCAAAAACCCATAACTGGTTAAAAATTTGTGACGCAGCATTTTACTTTATAGCTCTATGAATTTTAAATATGGGTCTTAAAAATAATGATATCAAATTTTGAGTGACGCCCTGCTGGGATTATAATTAAATTTATGTAAATATTTAGTTAGTGTCATAGTAACCAAACTAAGTGAAATGTATATGAAAATTTTGCTTGCCCTTTTGGATAGCGTGACGCAAAAGATAAATTATTGAAATAAATTCATTTGAATACATTATATAGACTCAGTGAAAGTGTGATATATTTGACAGTGTATTTCATAATTAAAAGCATTGCTTAAAAATGCGTAAATCTTCTTTAGAAAATAAAATGAAAGTAACTGTAATGGAATTTAAAAACAAATCTTTAAAATTCCCAGCAGGGCGTGGCTCAAAATTTGATATCATTATTTTTAAGACCCATATTTAAAATTCATAGAGCCATAAAGTAAAATGCTGCGTCACAAATTTTTAACCAGTTAAGGGTTTTTGCATGGGGATATCATTAATTTTTAAGGGTATGGTCAGAAGATAATAAATTAGTTTCAAGGGCGAATTTCGGAAGTTTGCTTGACACTAAGTTATGCAAATAAATATACAAACCTGTTTTCATGCAGTATCAGAGTATTTGATTAAAAAAGTCACAGCAAGTTCTTTTGTAACATGTAACAGAAAATTGAAATATTTTTGTTAGAATTTTATAATAAGAGACATAATACTGATTATATTCAATAATTTTTTGAGTAATTTTCTATTTATAATTTGGGTCGAGTACAGATTAGTATCCCTGTCACCATCTTTGATTTTATTTCATAAATTTGCATTCAGTTTAATGCTAAACGTAATTTTTACTGTAGTTAACTTTTTTTACTATAATTATATAACTATTGGGCCCCATCAGTGGCCCAGCGCATAGCGCTCTGAACTGGGAGATCGAAGGTGCCTGGTTCGAAATCAGGTTGCGTCTGCTGACCTAATCGTTCGGAGTTTTCCGTGGTTTCCTCCAAAACGGCGTAAATACGGGTTAGGACCCCTTAGAAAAACCCCAACGGAGGGCACCCCAGGTCTCGGCTTAGAGCCTACGTGTAGCTAATCGGCCGTAATTCAACAATATATAACTATTGGTTCTATTGTTTTAATGCATTGTGATTCATTAATTTGCATTCAGTTTAACGATAACCGTAAGCTAAGTTTCGTTAAAATTATTAATTTAATAATCTTGTTCTTAATTAATGATAATCTAGTTACTCGTTCTATTATTTTAATGCAATGTAATCTATTAATGCAATGTTTGCTTTCAGTTTAAACCTATCTCTACGTTAAAATTTTAACTATATTATGATACACTAAGTTTTTATGTTGTTTGTTTTTATGTTTGTTTAATGATACATCTTAAAATTGTTGATTCAATTAATTAATGACTATAATCATTAATAATAAAATAGAAAATTACTCAAAAAATTATTGTTTATAATTGGTTTTATGTCGCTTTTTAGAAAACTAACTTCATACAATGTTTGTTTGTTTTTTTATCAGTTGATAATTTCATTTTTTTGGAGAATGTTTAGATGAACTACCAGTTTAAGAATAAGGGTCTTGCGCGGTTGACTTTCTTAGTGCTTCTGAAGCGTATTTACGTTACATCGTGAGAAAAACCGTCCAAAACTCCGAATTTTTAGATTATCAGCCATCCGGTAGACAAGAACCCTGGACCTTCATACTTCAGTTATCTACCATCTTCAGTATCTTATCAGCTCGGCTCGGGTGGGCACAACATCTTGTTTTAGATGCCATCTCCGGCCTTTAAATGTCTAATACAAAATATAGTGCATGTATAAATGTAGATTAATTAATCAAATTTCTATCTGAAAAGTATTGAACAAAGTTTTTTAAATCTGGTATTTAAAGGAATAAAAAATAAAAGTGAGAAAAACCTAAGATTTGGAAAAAATATTGGTTTTTTAAAATTATAATTCAGTAATTTCAATAAATTTTATATATACATGAAGAGTAAAAGAATTATTATTAAAACTAGTTAGTATGTAAAACTACTTAATTTTCCTTTGAATACTAAATAATTATTATTAATTAATTATGTGAGCTTTCTGAAGAGAAAAAAAAATCCATTGAAATATTAATTACATATTGAATTTTCCAAATAGAATTAATAATATTAGAAAAATAAAGACTTCATTTAATTAGAAATAGCTATCAAAATACTAGGGAAACGAAATACTTAAAGAAGTTAGGAAGGAGTTTTACCAAAAAATACTTAAATTAATTATTTTTTTAATTCAAAGTCTTAACTATTTTTAATTATTAATTATAGCAAAATAAAATACAGAAAAAATAAGTAAAGTATATAATAATCTGTTATTATTTTTTAAAATTAAATAAAACAAAAACGACAGTAACACAAAGCTCATCTCGCAAAAGTGTGACGTCGGGTACACAACCTAAGTTATCTGATCAGAAAGACGAATCGAAAGGTACCAGCTGTCTACGACCGAACTGGTTTAGGATATAAGGTAACTTGTACAAATCTTGTCACGGATCTACAGCACTGTATTCCTGCTCCCTGTCTTGTTTACCACCTCCCAAACAAGATCATTTTCCGTATTTCCTTACGTGGGTTAAATAGTTCCCTCTTTGAACTGGATTAAATTAAAAAAACGAGTTTTCCTAGCTTAACCGGCGACGTCACTCATCGAATTTGGAACCGATTAAAATCATATATTAATTGTATAAAAAATTCGTTAGAGCGGATTCCGAGATCCAGATGAGAAACTTTTCAAAATTGAAAAGCTACCTGTAAATATAAGTGCCGCAAAATTTTACGGTTGGTTGGTTGGGGCTGGCTGCTTCACTCGTACAAACTGCCGTTCTACATGATAGTTTTAGAAATCATTATTATAGCAATAAAATAGGTTAAAAGCTTAAATTATATGTTCACTGATAACTTGACAATATGAAATGGGATACATATTTTACCTGTGAAAGTTTTTACGTAAAGAAGCACAGTATAAATATTGTTCAATATATTTATGAATAAATTTCAAATTATAAGCAAATAAGGGGAAAATTTTGAATAATCCTTATATAATGAAAAACTCTTTGTTAAATACATTACAATTCTATGTTTACAAAAGGCATTTTTATTAATTATCTTCAACAATTATTCATGCAGATATTCAGCGATGTTTGACCAGAAGTATTGAGTCAAATACCAAACATTGTTGCCAGTTGCTAAATTAGGTGACTTTTCATTGTATATTTGGGGAATAGATTTTCTTCTTACGCATTCAAATGACATTTTTAGGGACTTCAAAAAGTCCCCATTAATTATTTATTTTTTTTTTTTTAACGAAATTGGGTATTTTTGAAAAATCTTTTTTAGGCTTTTAAAACTTGGTCATTGGTTTGAATGTTATAAAAGAAATGAAGTGATCAAAGTGTTTAAGATCAGTTGATGAGATGAGAGGTTTGTAGATAGAAAATACTGCTTTGTAATACTTGAATCATCAAACTTTTAGGCATAGTCAGATAATGTAGATGCACACGTGCACGCCGGGCGCAGATACATTCAAAGGTCTTGCAGATAGTTTTCCGGTAATTCCAAGTTTAAAAAAAAAAAAATATGGATAGTTGCGTAAAAGAAATATCTTTTTTAAGTCACTATAGCCCAAGCCAGTTGCACAGATGGGTGCGCATATGCATATACATGTGTTCATATATGCACTATGTATTTAGTTATCACGAACTATTATGAGTTTGCAGATAGTTTTGGATTATGTGCGCAGATAGTTTTCTCTGTTATCTGAATATGCTTTTAGGTATATTAGTTATTTTAGAGTAACCATTCAGGATATAATATCAACATTTCTAGAATTAATGTCATTAAAAATTAGCACTGCATCCACTCAAAATTGATTATTTATTTAAAATCAATATTTAGTTAGAATTACTGACAATTCATCTATTTCATTTCACATGTACTAAGGAGATGCATAATAAAAACACAATTTTAGATATTTACTAGCTAAATTTGTTTTTTAAAAATAATTTAAAAAAATTTAGTGACTTATGCTTAAGAAAATTTGACAATGCTCATACCAAATAGTGGCTGAAATTTTGTTAGTGGCTGAAAGATTAGTTAATAATTCATGAAACTGTTAAATTATTAAAAGCATGATTTTTGTCCTTTTAGGCTGTTCTGCAATGGAGGTCTATCCATCCAAACTCACCTTCTCGTAATGAAAATCCATGTAATGCCTTTTATCTCTCTCCATTGGAAACCGAGGCTGTGCGTCGTAAAAGAGCACAGCAGTTTGGTCTCACTCCTCCTACAGATGCGTTCTTGCACAACCAGTCACTTCCTCATGCGCTCAAATACCCAGAAAATGGGAATTCAAACACTGACATGGGAGATTCTCGCAAATGCACCATTGACAAGTTTAAAGGTATGAAATGTTGCTTCCTCTAAGTGTAGGCAGACTTTCAAACATTGGCAAGCATAAGGACACTGAGTGTCTATAATTCAGCTTTCCATGTTTGCCTAAAAACATCCAATGCAAAGAGATTGACTTATGCAACAGGAGTTTCTGCATAAAATATTGTTGTAGAATACTATCAATGATATGTAATTTAATTATCACTTAAATTATCCTCAAAGGGGGAAAAAAACAATAAAGAAGAGGGACAAATTTTTATCTGTTGCCTTGACTTCTCCATATCTACAGCCCTCCTTCAGAGGTTGTTATTGAAAGGTGAAAGTCAATCTACTAATGGGATAGGGTTGCCTTTGTGATTTGAATGCCTGTCATCAGAATAAACCATAACTTATCTTCATGTTAGATGAAAGCTACATTTAGTCAAAAATGAAAACTGTAATTTGATTCTGCTCTTGTTAAGAAAATTGATGGGCCTGATTCTTAACACATAACTTACTTATTTAATCTGTTTGTATTGTATATTGTGTACATAATATGCAATTATGTATTGCTTGTGGTGATATTGATTTTACCCTACATTTTAAATTAAGTGTTGAAATTCACAAAATTAAGTACTGAAATTCACAAAAATAAGCAATTTTTACAAAAATGGGACCCTGGAAAAAATTCCTGGATTGACCCCTTGTTGACTAAGACTGGGCCACTCTTCTCAGCCACCCCCACACTAAGACTGGGCCACTCATCTCAGTCACCCCCCCCCCCCCCCCCTCCCCAACTCCCATTTTTTGGATGCCAAGTCACAACCAAAAGCCCTTTATTTTTGAAAGGAATGGCCAGAGTTGTCTCCTAAACTTTTAATTGTTCTGGCCAAAATTATGTAACTGGTGGCATTGGCAAGCCATTTTCCCCCTTTCTAAAAACACTGTAAGTTGTAAATATTGTATTTTTTTTCTGAAGTTGGGATCAATAGGTATCCTTTAAAATTCAAAATCATTTTTTGCAGGCGATTCCTTGAATTCCATAAGTTTCTCTCCTTCCTCTGTCAAAATCTCCAAACTCCAAGCACACCAGAATCGTCACTTGAGTGGGAGCTGGTTGTTTTACCGTTACATTGAAGGTGGACCTGGAAATGGAAGTATTCATGCATCTGTGCAAAATCCAAACAAAGCTGTTGTTACAATCAATGCTCGGACCAGTGAAGTAAGAATTTCTTTTCATAATGCACTCAAATGTATCAGAGTCATCAAAGATCTTATGAAATCTTCTCCCCCCCCCCCCTATGCTTGTCACAAAAACAGACCACACTTTTAAATTACTTATCTTGACAGTACCATCAAATATTAATAATTAATTTTACAGTGAGTTATAACCACTGGATTCTTTAGAAAATGGGCATAGTAGTCATCATAGTTTTTTGTTTTCAACAACAGTCCAGGGATGAAAATTTCCTGCAGAATTCCACATTTTACATATTTTATTTTATTATTAGTTTTAAAAAATTTGTGCATCATATAATCATGGTCAATATCCAGATTTTATAAATGTCAACTTCAGTTCAATTTTTTTGCATTCTTTTGGTAAAGGAGTATTTTCCTGTAACTAATTCTTTAAAATTCCTATCAGTATAAAAGTCTTATTTCTGTGTAATGCAGTTACAACCTACACAGATGCTTATTTTGATTTCTTTTTATAAATATTAAATTTTAAAGTTATCTGAAAGTTTGTAATCAAAACTAAGAAATCACAACACTAATTCTTTGGTTTAGAAAGGATACAGATTTGCATTAAATTGATTTTTGTATGATTCAATAGAAAAAAGAACTGCTTTGTTATGTAAAAATGAATGCAGATTTTAGTTGCAGATAAAGTTGACAATTTTCAATTAGTTAGTTCGCTTAGACAACAGGAGTTTAGAATTAGCAATTATTCGTTTTTCCAAAACAGAATAACTAATTGTAACTGATTTTAAAAGTGTCATCTTGGCATTAGGTACGATCTGGCAAAATGGTATCTTTCCAAGCAGGGTGAATCTAAACTGAGTTCAAAAATGTTAGAACCCAATGTCTTAAAAATAAAAAATAATTAAAATGCATATTATTTTAAAGCCGGTTCGGTCCAGCTGGAGTATTTGCTACCAGTAGAAATATTTCATGGCTTTTACTATGCCATTATAGCAGCTATAGTATACTTTGGATATTTGCCAGCATGGCGAGATGATATAATTCGTGGTGCTAAATACTCCAATCTGAAAAAGGATTATGTATATGAAAATATGGATAACAGTTTTCCGGGAACCTTAAATGAGCAGTAATTATAGGTTGCGAGCATGTGTAAATCTCTAAATGATGAAAAGTCGTCATAGGTGGCAAGCTATCGTAGCTGTTTCGTAGTTTTTATCAAAGAAAAAATATGAAGTACTGTTTTCTTAGAGCTAATTATTAACTATACGCAAGTAGCCAAATTATGAAAATTTGCCATAATTGGCTAATACACAAGGTATTCCATGGGTTTCACATAATTAAAAATAGTGCGAAGTTTAAATTTTTATGACCCAAGCAACATGCAAGAACCAAGCAATGTGTTACTGTGTAACATTCTATCTGATCCAACATTTGGGTTTTGTTTGTTGAAATTATGCCTTTTCTTAATTAGGGGCCGAATGCTTCGTACAAAAAGTGAGCGTAGCGAGTCTAGGGGCCTTGGCTCCTAGTTAGAAAAAAAAAAAAAAAAAAAAAAAAAAAACTTAGAATCACTTTCCATCCCATATTGATGTGGTATCATTAACGATGCCATCTATTGTTATCTGTATAACTCTAACAAGCCAGGCTGCTATATAGGAATAACAATAAAAACATTTTAACAAAAAAAAATTAAACCGCCGAAAAACTCAAAAGCAAAAAATAATAAACCTTTTCTTAATTAACCTTAATAACTAAGTTCTTAAACTAATGTAAGTATACCTAAGTAATTTTGAGTCGGTGCCAAACAACCAATGAACAAAGATCACTAAATTGCCTAAATCTCTATTATTAATAGGAGTAATTTATTGTTCACACACAGATTTTGAGTTGTGTAACACAAAGTAGACCTCTCTGTATTTCTGCGAAAGCTCGTTGATCGTGAGAGACGTGAGGAGAGCGCATTTTTTGGAATGTTAATGTTTATCGCCGGAGATTTCCGTTGCAATGTCAATTTGATTTGGATATTTCTTAAATTTAAGGTAATTTAGTGATCTTTGTTCATTGGTTGTTTGGCACCGACGCAAAATTACTTAAGTATGCTTACATTAGTTTAAGAACTTAGTTATTAAGGTTAATTAAGAAAAGGTTTATTATTTTTTGCTTTTGAGTTTTTCGGCAGTTTAATTTTTTTGTTAAAAAGTCTTTATTTTATAATTTTTTGTGGCTATAAACGCAAATTAACAGCTTAGTGATGTCAAATTGAGCAAGCGAATTCTATACATTCATCTGTGTACGTCACACAGTAGCTAGAATTAAAAAATAACTATTACGCATGCTCGAAAATTCAAGAAATTTCGGATCTTTCAACAGTTCTGAAATTTCCAGTTTGCAATATTTGACGCATTATCATACCTCCAAAAAAAAAAAAAAAAAAAAAAAAAAAAAAGTCGCCAAGCGGTACACATTTCTTTATGTGAACGAAGTTGTATAGGTGGTTTTATGTGCAGTTTTAAACGGTGACGTAAAAATTTCGCCAATATCCCTTGCAATGGATGATATCGATACGATGCTATTTCAATGACGTGTTGGTGGAAAATACAAATTTAAACTAATCAGATTGAAACATGGAGTGTCAACTGAAACTACATTTTAAATTGATTGGTTGGAGGTTACGTGTTGGCTGAAAAATGACGTCACATGGACACCGTCCATTAAAAAAAAATCAACTCTTCTGGTAATAGCATCTAACAAATATCGATTCAAGAGCTTATATGCCTCGTTAGAGCTCCTATTTTATTTTATGAAAACTATAAAATTTAAGTACTATTGAATTTTCATGAGGAAAAGGAAAAAGATCACTAAATGAGCTGGCATTTAAAATAGCTATTTAAGAGTCATATTTTACGTGTGTTCATACATTACAATCAGTGAGTGAAAAATCAATCATCCCCTGTTTTCCTACCTTTAGGGTTGGAATTTTTTTTCCAAATCTATATGGGACCAACTTCGGGGTATACCCTTTTCAATAAAAAAAGAATTATCAAAATCGGATTACTCTGTAAAAAGTTATGCGTGGTCCTACATTAAAAAAAAAATATATATATACGCGTCGACTTGAGAACCTCCTCCGTTTTTCGTGGGTTAAAAAGGAAAATAAAAGACAGGGAAAAAGGAACACATTGCCAGCATAAAATTTAATAAGTACAACACTCTCAAGAATTGGCCATAGTAAACCCATAAATATCAATTTTGGAGAATTAGAGATATTATCAAAATTCCAAATCTGAATTATGAATTAAAAATGGAAGCTCTGCAAATCAGAATAGCAGATGGCGCCATTAACAATATCATCCATGCCCTAATAGATCTGGAATAGAAAGTGATTCTAGAAGAAAGTAGATCAGTGCACAACCGAAAAACTGAGGATGGTGATAAGTGGCTTCTGAAAGTGCTATGAAAAGATTTTAAGCATACTTTTAACATTTTAGCAATTGATTTGTTTTGTGGTTGAAACTTTTTAAAGTTTGCACACTTACTGTGCTTACTTTTTGTACACTTACTTTTACATTACTGTGCTTTCTCATCCCTGACATTTTAGCTTTGTATTTAATAATACAGTGAAACCTCTGTGTGCGGCCACTCCACCGTAGAGAGAATATTTGGCCGCTCCGAAGGGTTTTATTTACTACTATAAGATAATTGTTGTAATGCGCAATATAAACAAATCTGACACATCGTCCTTATTTATAATGAAATTTAAGACTTATCTAAAGAGAAAATAGTACTTTATTTAACGCTTTCTTACATTTTTTGGAAAAAATACAATTCTCCCTTAACTTTACTGATTGGAATTCCGAACAAAGGCCTTAGGATTAGGACGCCTTCAACGCTGAATGTCCAGTTCCTCCCTCAGTTACCATGGGTGGTGCAATAGAGATTTCCCATCTTAAGGGTGTGAGCAGGGGCGTAGCCAAGGGAGGGGGTTAGGGGGGTCATAACCTCCCATGAGAAATTTTTTGCCATACAAAATGTATAGTCTTCACTCCTTTACCACACACATGTATGCATATATGTGAGTTGCAGTAGTTGTAATGCTGCCCCCCCCCCCCCCATGAAAAATTTCTGGTTATGCCCCTGGGTGTGAGGAGAATACAAAAGAGATAACAGATTCAATATGCAACCCTGCCTCTAACGAAGGATGGAGAAACCGTGGCAATGGATTTCGCAAGTTATTCCTGGGTCTTATATTCAACCATAAACCTGACCTTGAGTTTTTCGCTCAAAATTACAGCATGGAGTGGGTAGAATTTCCCGAAAAATGAGATGGGCTATCCCACTCGGTGGCCGTTTAGAAGGGGTCGGGTGACCGCTGATAAAAGTTATTTTAACATTAGGTCTAGGGCCGAAAAATCCATGCCATGAGAAATTGGCCGTTTAGAAGGGTGACCGCTATACAAGGGTGGCCGCTCGGAGAGGTTTCACTGTAATTGTAAACCTACAAGGGGAGGCTCAGATGTTGGGATCACCGATTTTGACGAAATTTTTATGGGTTATAGGGGACCCTTAGTAAAGTAAAATGCTGAAGAATTAGCTGCCAACTCTCCCTTATTTTTAGAAAAATTTTATTTAAACATTTGATGCACTGTTATTTATCAATTATTTGGACACTTGTTTGTGTTTTTCGTGGTGCTGTGGTTCCACATTTGGCCAGAGATCAAGAGGTCTCAGGTTGGTATCCGACTGAATCCGCTCTGTTTTTCATTTTTTCCCCTCCCTTAAAAATTCATAAAACAGTTTAAAATGAGACACATTATAAAATTGACATTATTTATTGATTAAACACTATTTTATGAAATAAAATTGAATAACTGAAAATAAAAGCAACGGAAATGAGAAATATTAATTTATTAATCGCATTTCGAAAAGTTATTCGGTACTTTCACAGATGCATAATTGAGTAAGATTGATTTGTTCTAAAACCTTGTGAAACAAATTGTTTGGACATCTGCTACAACATATCAAAGAAATATTTTTCATTCACATCGTCTTTTCATTTGTGTTTCTGGGGAAAAAATTTCATTTACATTTAGAAATATCTGCCTTTCATCAGAAAACTTTGCTGCAAACCATGCATGCTTTAAGATTCCAGAAAAGAATGCGTGAATGTTGGGATAGCAGAAAATGTATGACTTAATAAATTTTTATTGCATCTTCTCAGGTTACTAATTCCAGTTTATTTTGTATTAAGTAGGGAGAATTTTGTATTTTTTTTTTTTTTTTGCTAGTAAAATTGATCATTACATGGTTAACAAAGTGATGTACATTTAAGTGGGATTACTTTTAAGGTACAAAGTGAATTAACTTTCATCGTCATAAAAATATTTTGTCATAAATTTCTGGATTCACTTGCTCTCTTCTAAAACTTTATCCCTGCATTGAGTTTCAAAATTCGGTCAAGGACTGATGCATAGTGGTTACTTGTTGAAAGTTTTCTGGAATCTGAGCATATTATATTCACAATGGCATATCCTTTTATTAAATTCGCTATAGTTTTTTCCACTCGGAAGCCAAAAGCTCATGGTATTTTTTATTTTTATTTTTTTATTATTATTTTTCGTTATCTACTACTCACGAAGTTTGACAAATGTAAAATTATATGCATTTTGAATTCTTCATCAAATCATAAATTTTTTAAAAAATATAAAAAGGTTTAACCTATCGTTTATACCGAATATCGAATCTTTAATTGTAATTACATGTGTGTAACACATTTTAGCTAAATGGAAAACTTTAAACAGTAATTGTATCATCTATATAAATAAAATTAGACTTTTGTCTGTACATTTCTTGGAATTCAAAAATTTTGCGATTTCTATCCGTTTCAAGCACCCGGGAATCCGATGCGACCCTCAAAAAAAAGTTTGTCTGTCTGTCATTCTGTCGTTCTGTCATTCTGTCCGTGACGCTTTTTTTGTTTAAGCATCTCGTAAAAACGGCTGAAGCGAATGATATGAAATTTGGTGTCATGATAGGTGGTCACTCAACTTAAAACATAGGCGTGGAATTTAAAAAAAATGTTGATTGGATTTTGAGATTTTGCGAAAATCGTTTCAAACTGCGTAAATTTGTGTTCAAGCATCACGTAAAAACGACTGAAGTGAATGATACGAAATTAGGTGTCATGATAGGTGGTCACTCAACTTAAAACATGGGCGTGGAATTTTTAAAAAATCTTGATTGGATTTTGAGATTTTGCGAAAATCCTGTCAAACTGCGTAAATTTGTGTTTGTGTGCTCCCTGATACTAATAAACACCACAAAAAGTTAAAGCTTGAACACACATTTATTTTAACAAAAACATTAATAGATACAAATACCTTGCACTGGACTTTAGTGCTTTCAAAAAACAAAACTGAATACTGATGCATTAGCAAAGTTCCTTATATATGTGCATTAACCAATAATAGATTGCCATGTCATCATCCAATCACAGGTTGCCATGTCATCCAATCAGAACAAGCCTAATGATATTTGCATAAACACTGAGCAGTGGGCTTAGTGGAATAATTAAATATTAAAAAAAAATTAATTATTGACAAGTGGTTGTTTATAAATAATAGGGGGTTATAAAATTACAATTAAAAAAGTTATGATTTAATATGACATTTAAAACTAGAAAGTTCAGTTGCAGTGAAGCAATAAAATACTAACTTTAGCTGAACTGTAACTTTAACTTGAAGTGGAACTTTAATGTGTGCTTCAATAAGGGTTTGTTTACATCTTTGAGGAAGGCTTACTTATGCATTTTAAGTTGTAAATTAAGTTTTAAGGAATATAATTATGTTTTACTAGATTGATATTTGCTTTTAAAGATATTATTTGAAAATGAAATAAAGGTTTGGGAAACATAAAAGAAATGTGTTAACCAACAGTGTTCGAGCATCACGTAAAAACGACTGAAGCGAATGATATGAAATTGGGTGTCATGATAGGTGGTCACTCAACTTAAAACACAGGCGTCGAATTTTTAAAAATTTTCATTAGATTTTCAGATTTTGCGAAAATCGTTTCAAACTGCGTAAATTTGAGTTCGCACATCACGTAATAACTGGAAAGGTGAAAAAATGATATTTGGTGAAATGATAGGTGGTCACTCACCTTAAACTTTAAGCATCTAATTTTAAAAAATCGATCCGATTTAGAGATTTTGCAAAAATCGTTTAAAACTGAGTAAATCTTTGTTCCCGCATTACGTAATCACGACTAAAGCGAATGATATGAAATTGGGTCAGATGATAGATGGTTGCTCAACATAAACTATAGGTATCCAATTTTTTAAACATTTTCATTAGATTTTGAGATTTTGTGAAAATTCTCTCAAAATACGTTTATATTTCTTCAGACATCACGTAATAACAACTAATACGAATGATACGAAATTTAGTGATAGGATAGGTAGTTGCTAATCTTAATTTATAGGCGTTGAATTTTTAAAATATTTTGATTACATTTGGAAATTTCGCGAAAATCGTTTTAAAATGCTGAAATTTTGTTCTAGCATCACGAAATAAAGACTGCAGGGAATGAAACGAATTTGGGTGACAGGATAGGTTGTCACTCAACTTAAATTCTAGGCTTCCAATTTTTCAAAGATGTTGATTAGATTTTGAGATTTTGTAAAAATTATTTCTATATTCGTAAATATTCGTTCGCGCATCCCATAATTACGACTAAAGCGAATGAAATGATATTACTTAGTGACTCTCTTAACCTGTAATATTTTAACAATACATAAAAATTATAACTTCGCTTTCTTTACTTTGGCAACATACTCCATCCATTCTGTGTACTCCTACAATGCTGACGAAAGTTCTTGCTTTTTGGAAATTTGCATTCACTAACCCGTCGAGGACGGGTACTTCAGCTAGTTCAAAATAAAGAAAGAAACAAATCCATTTTTATCATTCTTCCTTGTCCTAAAAGTATCTGTGAATTATCAAATATATACAAAACAAAGAACTTTATAACTCCAGTTTTACAAAATGAGTCACTATGTATGTTTTGCATAATCATTTTAAACTGTTTTACGAATTTTTAAGGGAGGAAATAAAATGAAAAAACAGAGCGGATTCAGTCTGATATGAACCTGAAACTGCTTGATCTCTGGTCGAATGTGGAACCACAGCGCCATGGAGAATGTTAGCGATTATCCAAATAATTGGTATATAACAGCATCAAATGTTTAAACGGAATTTTCTTGAAAATAAGGGAAAGTGGGTAGCTAATTCTTGGCATTTTACTTTGCTATGGGTCCCTTATAACCCATAAACATTTAATCAAAATCGGTGATCCCAACATCTGAATTTTTAATCTCCCCTTGTTACTTGAAATTCAAACAACATTGATACTGGTCAACTAAAACCGGGAATAATCAAGAAGTTCTATTTTGCGCTTAAGAGAGTGTTGCTAATTTTTCCTCAAAACCTGGAGAATTTCAATGTTTGACCTGAAAAATTATCAGAAGTTATTTATAAATAGTAATTTTTCCATTTGTCACTAGTCTGGAATGCAGGGTTGGTATTTTGCCTACTTTTATGTAAAAAGTCCGTTACGCTGGGCAAAATTGGAAGAAATGGACAAAATAAAAATTATTTAATTAAAAATATTGTTATGATGCATGTTTTGTTATCATGCAAACAAAAAACTGTGTTCCTACATTTTAACAAAAACAAGAATATATTTTTTAATTATTCCTTAAAAGTCATCACACATGGATCATATATAACCCAATAAATTCTTAAAAAAAAAAAAAAAAAAAAAGATAAACTTCATAGTAAAGCAATTAATGTTACGGAATACTTTGCTGAAAAATTAAACTTAACAAAATAAAAAATAAAATAAAATAAAATAATTAATTAATTATCAATAATTAATTTAATTGTACACGAAAAAGGGGTTTCTTTTATGATATAGCATAAGCTTAAGCATTTTTATTGAAAATATAAAATGAAAGAATTTTATTTTTGTTTTTATACACTTTAATTTCTATATACCACCTAAAAATATAATACTGAGGTAATAGTAAACACTTTCACAATTGTATTTTTAAATTAATTATGTTTCTAAAACTTTTATTAAAGATGAAAAATTCCTTCATTTAATCTTTATTTAAAAACCAGTCATTTGATGCATACTAAAATCAGTTCTGCTTCAAGCCTGAATGGCAATCAGAAACTGGAATAAATACTAAAATTCTTAAGCAAAACTAAAAAAAGGAAAATTAACTTAAAATTTACTTTAATTCATCTTCATTCAAGAGCCAATTCTACATACTACAGTCACAGTAAGTTTTTCTTCAAGACTGAATGAGAACATAAAGCAAAATTTAAAACAGGAGCAATAACTAAAAAATCTGAACCAAACAGGGTTGGGTTTTGACGTCAAAAACTGGTTATTGACATATGTCAAAACTTTCTAAAAGTATCGAAAACTGTCAAAAACCTATACATGTCATTTTTATTAGTCATTCGTCACATTTTATTTCAAATAACAAATTAGAAAACTAATTAAATTAAACTTAATATATTTTATTTTATAATTAATGTAATTAAATTAAAATTACATACCACCATTCAAATTATTTGTCATGCTAAGATTAAATATTGAAAATATGTTTTCAATATGTATTGAAAATATGTATATAAATATGTTTTTGAAAGTACTTTTCATTTATTTTTTCTTCCTTTGATCAGCTTTTTTGAAATTTATGAATATAAGTAATTGAATAGCTTTATTTCATGATTTTTTTTAAAGTGTAGCTTTTCTAAAGCTAAGTCAGTATTCAATTACTTATTCATAAGTTGCCTAAACATTTTTTGAGTCTAAATATTTGTTTTTCTGTATAAATATAATCCATTACGAATACTATCCTGTATCAAATTACTATATAAATATTCTCCGGTAAGTAATTTAATTATAATTTGCAATCAAAATAATGCTTGGTTATTATCAATACACTCACCATTTTCTAATACTTTTCATTTTATTATGTTAAATTCATTTATTCAGGGCTAGACAATAACATTTTTGTGCCCAGGGCACTGTTAAAACTTTGTGCCCCTACATATAGCTGGCTCAATTTTTGTGCCGCTATAGTATACATAGCTCTAAACTCAATTTTTTGGCCTGCTTCTGAATGTGTGTCCAGGGCACGGGCCCGAATGCCTGTGCGATAATCAGGGTTCTGATAATCGCACAGGCATTTATTCAGAACAAGTACAGTAAATTTATGACAAGTAATTTTTTTATTTATATCTTTATATATATATATATATATATATATATATATATATATATATATTTGCATAGTTACAGTAGTAGCTTATTATTATTACTTTGTATTTTAAGCAGCTTGTTGAACCAAAATTATGCTTTGAAATTTTGAACAAAATATGTAGTTTGTACTGACTAAAATTATCCAAACATTTATTCAAGTGCTAAAGTAAAAAGAGAAATTTGGAATATGCAATTTTATTGCAAAAAATAGTTTTACACTATTTTAGGACAGAATTTTAGGTTTTTGACACTTATTGTAAAAAACTATGTCAAAAAGGGGTTTTTGACATGACAGTTAAAACCATGGTTAAAACCGGATAAAACCATCAATTGTCAAAAACTTGCCAACCTTGGAACCAAAACTTAAAGGTGAACTTATAACTTCTCTGCTCTTTTCTTAGTCATACTGAGTTGCATATGCAGTACAGTCGGATGCTTCATTTAGCATATTTAAATATAGAAAAAAATTTGTTATTTTCTAAGTCCTAGTGAGCTTCATCAGTGGTAGAGTCAGATGTTTGAATACACTTATAATGTTGGATTCACCCCCCCCCCCCCACACACACACACACACACAAAAACAAAAGCAAAGATGAGTACAATTCCATGTAGTGATAGAAAATGTGGTAGAAAGAAAAATCCAAGTAGAAAATTTTCTAGAGAATTTACCAAAAAAAAAATGCTAAAATTGTTAGAATGTGTTGTAAAGAGTGCTCTAACAACAATAGTGCTAAAGCACATAGAATATGAAACCATTTTGAAAAATGTCCCAAAAGGCGAAAGTGTGAACAAGATTCTGATGAAAGTATATTAGATGTATCCAGTTTAACAAGCTCCAGCCCTACTTCATCCTCATCATATTTTCAGACTGAATGTACAAGAAGACAGCTCTCAATAGCATCATTTATAGTAAAAAATATCAAAACAGAAAAATCAGAGTTGCCGTAGTCAAGAATCAGTTAATATCTTTACAGGTGTTTTCATAAGTTATAAGTGTGTATGTACTATATAGAGGGAGAGAAACAACAGTCTCTGTATTTTTGCTTAAAAATAGCAAAAATATTTAATCACTGAGTGTTTATAGTTTACATATTAAAACTGAGTAAAAGAGGATGAAATGGACGAAATGATATTTTGTCCGGGATGGTTTTTGCAGGATTTTTCCGGTGGTTTTCTCCACCTCAGGCAAAATTGGACAGCCCTTCTGGAATATTTCAAGTGTGATTGAGCTGTAGTATGCAAATGGTTAATGAGATCTGTACTGATCTGGCTGTTGCAAATTATATGTACATTGTGGCAATGTAATTTGAAATTTCTCTCTATTCTAAAAAAAAGTAAGGGACGCCGTCAAAAGCTTGTTCGCCTATCTTCTCCTAAACCGTGGGATTTGAATTTCGACTAAGGTGCCCACAGATTCGAAAAATTCCGAGGAACCTGCTAAGCTGACTTAAATTTCAAAAATCGAATTATTTTAGAAGATATTAATAGAAAACTAAAAAAATAAACATAATAGTTGCCAGATTTGGCATAAAATCATTCATTTCTTTTGCAACAAAGCGTTTCCAAGTAACTAGAATCGCATGAAATTTACAAACATGAGTTAGAATTATGCATATTTTATGCCAAAATAAAAACTATATGAAATAAGTAACTCAAAATGTGTTACACAAAGTTGACAATTTTCAAATAGTAAGTTCGCTTAGGCAACAGGAGTTTAGAATTAGTGATTATTCGTTTTTCCAAAACAGAATAACTAATATCTTCAAAATGAAAAATAATAAAATGCAGATTATTTTAAAGCTGGTTCGGTCCAGCTGGATTATTTGCTACCAGTAGAAATATTTGGCGGCGTTAACTATGCCATTATAACAGTTATAGTACACTTTGGATATTTGCTAGCGCGACGAGATGGTACAATTCATGGTGCTAAGTACGCCAATCTGCAAACGATTATGTAAATGAAAATATGTATAACGGTTTTCTGGTAACCTTAAATGAACAGTAATTATAGGTTGTGAGCATGTGTAAATCGCCAATTAATGAAAAGTCGCCATTGGTGGCAAGCTATCCTATCTGTTCCGTAGCTTTTATTAACTTTATATGTACGCAAGTCGCCAAATAATGAAAAATCACCATGGGTGGCAAATTTGCAAGGTGTCCAATAGGCTTTACATTATTAAAAATACAGCTGAAACAGATGTTCTGATTTTATTACGCTTTAGCTCCTAATTAATATAACTTTTGAATGGCAACATTGAAAATCATTGTGTTTCTGAGGAGTGCAAATAATTTCTCCAGCGATTACAAGCAGAGTCCGCACTCCAGGTGTAGTATAGCTCAGGACCCGTACAACACGGATTCCCATAACAAAATATCTTCCATGTTATGAGGGGGAGGGGGTCTACTGTAGTGTGAAGTTTAATTTTTTATGTACCAATGAACATGCAAGAACCAAGCAATGTCTAACTCAGTAACATTCTATCTGATCCAATCTTCGGGTTTTGTCTGTTGAAATTATGTCTTTTTTACGAATAAGCCTGATTAGGGGCCGAATGCCTCATACGAAAAGCTAGCGTAGCGAGTCTGGGGGCCTTGGCCCCTAGTATATATACATAAAAAGAAACTCTAGAAAAGTAGAGAGATTTTGTTTTAGAAATTTAAATGACAATCCTGTTCAATGCCTGATTTTACATGTCTTTAATTTATGCTGTTAATTAATTGCTAAATATCCATTCTTTCTTAGATACTAACTTGCAATAAAGTAGCTTCTCACCTTCTTGGCATAAAAGATCACATTAAAGAGAAAAGAAGACTTTGTGACTTCATTCTTTCTCGTGAAGATCAGTATTCCCTCACAGAAGTGGACTTGAAACCATCTGGCGAATTAATCTTCATTTCTGGAAAAGTGGTTAGTTCTTTTTTTTGTGTGTGTGTGCTTGTGTGGAAGGTGGTTGAAAATTATTTTTCTTGACTTTTTAAAGTTTCCAGTGGCCCATTTAGTTGATGCTCGAATCCCATCAAAAGTGAAGCAACGCTGACCTTGGTCATTGCTTGGGAAGCTGAGAACCTCTTTTGACTGGACTTCTGCGAGACTGTGCATGCCAAAGAGAGGCAGTGCCTATAAAATCTATCATGGCTCCAATGTCCTCTGTGTTAAAAGAATACCTCGATGCATGCCAATCCAGATGCAGTCCTCTCATCTGAAATGGGTTCAAAAATAGGAGATCTCTATTAGTCGATGCTGGCCCACCTATTCGGTGCCTCCATAATAAAGAGGCCAGCATTTCCTGCCTTTGCAGGTCTCCAATTCTTACATGGCAAGTGCATATCATTGAAATAAATATATCTTAACTGTCAGTGTCTTTTTATAAATAGCAGAGATAGCTTTTTTTTTTTTTTTTTTTTTTTTTTTTTTTTTAACTACACATTTGCACTTTGTGCACTAATTCCTTTGAACATTTTGATAAAGGGCAAAAGGGCATCTGTTATTTCATTAATGTGCACTTTTGAAGTTGTGTCATATATAATTAAACTAGAATTCCGCATATGAAAATACTAAGTAGAAAAATTATTGCTATCATCATTTCAAGAAGTAAATAATAAGGAAGGCTTATCTTTAAGCAAGAAAATTTTCAATATCTTCAAAAAACGAAAATAATGGCATTAGCCTCCGAGATATCTCTCTGATTTATCATTCTGAAAAAAGTAATGGCCACTGTCGCCGCCGCCACTGTCAAGAATTTGACTATCTCCTCCTAAATTGTGGGCATTTGAGTTTCGACTAAGGTGTTCACATATTTGGAAAATTCCGAGGAGCCTGATAAGCTGACTTAAATTTCAAAAATCGAATTATTTTAGAAGATATTAATAAAAAACTGAAAAGATAAAACACAATGGTTGCCAGATTTGGCATAAAATCATTCGTTCCTTTTCAACAAAGCAATTCCAAGTATGTAGAATCGCGTGAAATTGACAAACATGAAGTAGAATTACACCCATTTTACGCCAAATTAAAAAGTTCCGTAAATGCCGGCGTATAACGCGCACCTATAATTTTAAACTTCATTTTTTAATTTTTATGTATATCCTCCGTATAACGCGCACCCTTTACTTTGCAATCACAGACTTGCCCTATGGAATCCAGAAAGTCTTTTAGTTTGGGATATGTTCATATCGCATTAACGGATAATACAAAGAAATGAATGAAAGAGTGTAACACAGACATGGCAGTTATCCATCCAGACGGATTAACGCCATTAGTTCAACCTTTAGATGTGTGTATTAATAAACCATTATAAGGAATTTTAAAACGATTTTGGAATACGTGGATGTTGGAAAGAGATAAAACATTTACGGAAGGAGGTGAAATGCATCATGCCAGTCTAGAAATAGTATGTGAGCGGATAATACAAGCATGGAATGAAATTATACCTGATATAAATAAAACGTCACTTAAAAAATGTAATATATCGAACAATCTTTATGGAACGCATGATAACTATTTATTTATGGATCATAGTAACAGTGATAGTGAAGATGAAACTGAATTTGATCATGTGCCTGAAAATATTAACGGAAGATGAATATGATGAACTTTTTATGCTGTACGATAATGAAAATTGAAGTTCATAAGGTCATTTCTTTTAAATGAACAACATTCAGGTACATGTAGAAATCTCATTTTTTTATGCTCATCTTTCCCTTATTTTTAAATTTATAATTTTTATAACCGGCGTATAACGTGCACCCTTAAATTTTGACCTTATTTTTTGTATGAAAAGTGCGCATTATACGCCGGAATTTACGGTATATGAAATAAACAACTCAAAGTGTGTTACGCAAAGTTGACAATTTTCAAAAAGTAAGTTCGCCTAGACAACAGGAGTTTAGAATTAGCGATTATTCATTTTTCCAAAACAGAATAACTCATTGTAACAGATTTTAACAGCACCATCTTGGCATTAGGTGCAATTTAGCAAAATGGTGTCTTTCCAAGCAGGGTGAATCTAAACCTTGAGTTCCAAAATGTTAGAACCCAGTATCGTGAAAATGCAAAATAATTAAAATGCAGATTATTTTAAAGCCGGTTCGGTACAACTGGAGTATTTGCTACCTGTAGAAATATTTGGTGGTGTTTACTATACCATTATAGCAGCTATAGTACACTTTGGATATTTGCCAGTGTGGCGAGATGATATAATTCGTGGTGCTAAATATGCAAATCTGCAAAGGATTATGTATGTAAAAATATGGATAACAGTTTTCCGGGAACCTTACGTGAGCAGTAATTATAGGTTGTGAGCATGTGTAAATTGCCAAACAATGAAAAGTCACCATTGGTGGCAAGCTATCTCATCT
Source organism: Cheiracanthium punctorium (assembly GCA_038373885.1). Taxonomy (NCBI): domain Eukaryota; kingdom Metazoa; phylum Arthropoda; class Arachnida; order Araneae; family Cheiracanthiidae; genus Cheiracanthium; species Cheiracanthium punctorium. The sequence continues at coordinate 144,099 of JAWZYV010012851.1, forward strand.
GTTCTGTAGTTTTTATCAAAGAAAACATATGAAGTACTGTTTTCTTAGAGCTAATTATTAACTATATATATATATATATATATATATATATATATATATATATATATATACACGCAAGTCGCCAAATTATGAAAAATCGCCATAATTACCTAATATGCAAGGTGTTCCATGGGTTTCACATAATTAAAAATAGTGTGAAGTTTAAATTTTTATGTTCCAAGGAATATGCACGAACCAAGCAATGTGTAGCTCAGTAACATTCTATCTGATCCAACCTTTGAGTTTTGTTTGTTGAAATTATGCCTTTTTTACAAATAAGCCTAATTAGGGACCAAATGCCTCATTCGAAAAGCGAGCGTAGCGAGTGTTGTATTGTT
>JAWZYV010012852.1:0-150053 GCA_038373885.1 Cheiracanthium punctorium
TACCATTTAATGATCATGATGGAATATAATGATAATCATTAGGAATAGTGATCATTATAAAGAGCTTGCATATGGGGGTTAGCCCACATTAGCCCCTACCCATTTATGTCAATGTCCAAGCACAGTAGTCGGTATTTTAATAAAACAAGATGCAAAAATAAATAGGGAAATTTTACTATCAGGTTTGTATCACAATAATTATAAAAAAAAAGCTATGAAGCAAGTATTACATTTACACATGTTAATAACAAAAACCACCAAATTTTCAACACTTAGCTTTAATAAATAGTAGCATATGCAGGGAAGGAAAAGAAAAATGCCTGTAAAGTGGGGAAGAAAAATATTTTTTGGTCAATTCTTTCATTAATGCATTTCAATTTACAAAATAAGTCAAATTTTCATATTATAAACTTGATTTGTTACGGGGGGGCGGGTTCAAGTTGCAACCTTTTCTGGATAAGATAATGCAAATATAATTACAAAAATACGGCTCTCAGAATAGCAGTTGAAAATAACGCTAACTTTTAAAACACAAACGATTTAATCAACAATAGCAAATAAGACCTTATGAATAAACACACCGAAAGAAATAAACACACCAGCAAATTTAAAAACTATAAACTAACCATAAAAAGTAAACAGAAAAAATGTCCGATAAATTACTCCCAAATGTAAAGTAACACCCCGATTAAAAAAAAAATTAATAATCTTATGTGACATACGCTGTAGCCAGCAAACACCAAAAATTGACTTTATGAAAAGAGAAAAGAAAATAAGCAATATTTTGAATGAAGCCGCGTGTGTTAGTCAGCCATAACAGCCGCCATGTCGTTTGTTTATTTACATCTGAAGCAAGGTAGGCTTAAGCAAATTCAAGTTTTTTTAGTCATTTACAAATCCTACAAGAAACAATTCACAATTCTAGCTAATGAATCAAAGAATAATTACCGTCCCGTTACCGAATATGAGTATCAAAAACCTTAAATCGGACAAAATAAAAAGACACAATTAAAATTTCTTAATCCTATGGGAAATTAACATGGATGGAGGTTTGTTTGTGCCGCCGCCATTTCTCTGACGTCACACTTCGCCGGCGTATTGTGTTTTGGTCACGTGTGGTGTGCGTTCCTATTACGCGTTTGACCTATTTGTGATGCGGCGCGAAGGAACAAATTTCGTCCTCACTCTGGTGCATTACGACAAGATGCTCTCTCCAGTTGTCTCCATGGTCTGTTCGCACCGTTCCTGCGGCGCATGCGTCTTGTTTTCGAAGCTTGTCGGCAGTAACGATAAGGAATACATGTGGTGATGAGATTACAATAATACAATTCAATTCGTTTGATCTTGTTGCGACGGGCGAATTTATAGTTTACATTTACAACGAAAACTATTGGAAAAATTGTTTACTATTGCAAATTTTACCGTTTTTGGTTAATTCCTAGTTTATGGTGCTTCTTGGCGATTTTCCAAAAATCGCCAATTTGGCGCGTTTTCCCGTCTTGTCTCTGGGAGCCAAGATGCTCCCAAAGACACTACGGGAGAACGCACCCAAACTAGCGATAAATACACAAAATAAGCAAATTAAAAAGCATAAATATTGAAGTTTTAAACAACAAAAATTATTGTACTTACATAACTTGTTGAACAACTGATTTTTTATTTTATTTAAATAATCATATTCGTCGTCTCATAAGTCATAGTGGTTTTTTTTTTTAATTTTTATGTTTGTGGATACTATTTTAGAAGAGATTTTCTATAATCTAAAACGAATTTTAAAATCTAAACACTAAACCATAAACCTAAAATCAAAACACTAATCATAAACCATTCAGGTAAAGCAATTTTCTGAAATCTAAAACCGATTTTCTGAACTCTTAAAATTTTCTTTTAGCTGCAATCAGTCGTTCTTTCGTAATCCATTAAAGAAAAAGAGATTTTTTGAAATCTAAAATGAATTTTCTAAAATCTAATGCTAAAATTTTTCGTTTAGCCACAACCATACACCACGCAATTTAGCAAAGCACGCTTACCTTCTCTCAAAAAGCATATAATCCACAGTGAAAATCCACAAACACAATTAACGGAAAAGAATTAGTTTATCTAACAAAACGGATGCGAAAACGTTTGTCGTTAACCCCTCGGAGTTTCCATAAGAAATGGCTTTTGGAATTCAAACCAACCGCCGCGCATGCGCTCCGTTAACACAACGTATCAAAACGTTCTCGAACCAAAACTAAAATATACCATATATAGCGTTGCCAGGCGTCCGGATAAAGCCGGACGTAGTTAGGCTTTTCGATTGCGTGTCCGGCCAAATTGAACGGTGTCCTGCTTTTGTTAGGCTTTTGACGGGTGACTTTGGCTGATAAGTCATAAAGTACTTGAACTAATTTGGCATTCGATGTTATTTATATTTCATTAGAATTTAACAAGATTCATGGTAATGATCAAAAAAGCTTGATTTTACATACACTTTGTTTGTTGTACCTATTAATACTGAGACAAAATCCTCCATAGTGTAGACTGTCCGGCCTTTTTACCCAAATGTCCGGCCAAACTGGCTGGTCTGTCCGGCTATTGGGTTTGGCGACCTGGCAACCCTAACCATATATGATTCTGCTCCCATACAAACACAGCTACGCATGCGTTAAATCGAAGAAGCGAAACGACGTAACTCATGTAAAGCAATACTAACAACATTGACTAAAACATCTCACAAGTGCTTACATGTACTTATAGATTCGGTTAAGTAAAACTTAATTACTTTTTTATGTGAGGGGGGCTGTGCCCCCCCTCAACCCCCCTCTCTTTTTAGTAGAATAAATTTAATAATGTAAACAAATAAGAGTCCCGTCAGAGGCAAAAACGCGCAGTACAGAAACAAAATGGCGGATTTCCACATGGTTGCCAGAACGCAAACTAAAGTCGCCACGGTTGCCAGAATATACCTGTTATCGCCTCCTTGGCGAAGAAGCACCATAAACTAGGATTCAGCCCCGTTGGTTAATTACTCAATTTAATTTTGCAGATACTTTGGGATTGTGTGCGCAGATACTTCTTTTTTTTATCTGACTATGCTACCCCGCTCCTATGAAAACCCCAAATGGATCAAAACTCAGAACGATGTGATATTGACATCTAACAGTTTAAGGGAATTTTTCTGAATCAAAATGGACAGAAAATAGTAACATTCCTGCAAAGACATCTTTATAAATATTAAAACATTTAAATATATTCATAATTTTTCCGTTTGAAACTGCCAAACTGTAAAAAGTATTAATAAGGGGGGGTGGGGGGAACTTTATTTATTTTTTTAAAGTTTTGTGTTTATTCAAAAATCTGCAATAAGTTTCAGAAACTATTTGTAACGAGTAATTAGTTTTGAGTTTTAAAAAAAATATATAAGTCCAATCATTCTACTACATTTTAAATAACGGAAAAACTTTTTAAATAATTAGAATTTTTAAAAAATATCATTAACGAGTTGCAAACAAAGTATTTTGTTGGTTTTCAACAAACGAAGTGGATAAATTCCGCAAACGGTATAAAAGTCTTTTAAATCACAACTTTTACAAAGGTCTATAACCTTTGAAATAACCTTTATAAAGGTTTATGTACTTATTGTATTGTGCTTCAAATAGATAGGAATCACTAAACTGCCATGGTACATAATGTGTTAGAATATTCCTTTTTGTATGCTCCCATAAAACCAACAAATGCTATATTTTGTTTCCTTTGAAGCAGATGAATTAAGCTTTAATAGTTTGCCTATAGAGTACGATGTACTGGAATTCTTTTGCGTGCTCCTGAAAAAAAGACTAACCATTCATCTGCTTCGAAGAATCAGGGGACCCAACAGCTTTAAAATAGTTAAATATGGTTTTTAGGTGCGTAAGTCTAATTTTCAGTTAACTACATATCCTAATATTCTATTTCCTCTAAATTCTCCAGTAAGGAGTCCCTTTACAATCTCTAGCCAAGGGCCCCTAAAACGCATTTACTTTTAATCTCTGAAACTAAAGCACTAATTATTTATAAACTACAAAGTATTGATTTAGACCATGACAACGCTGTGGAGAGGAAAAGGGCGCCAAAGAAAGGGGAAGAAATACACACAAAGCGCTTGCGCTCTAGAAGAGGCCGTGGAATTATAAACAAAGTTTGCATCGCCTTTTGAAAAGTCAGGAAGTCTTTCCTCTTTTTTAACACTTTCCAACAAGGTTGAAAAGTGTTTATGATTTCGGTTTGTTTGTCTGTCCGTCCGTTCGTGCTCTAACTCTCGTAAATAAGCATCGATTACTACGAAATTGATATATGTCATTTCTGTGTATCGTACCATGTACCCTATTGAAAATGTTGTAAGTGATATTTATAGTTCTTCTACAGGAGAGCTCAAAAAATTTCCAATACATTACGCTCTATGGGCAGTATTCTTTAAAGAGTATTTTAGAGATATTTGAAACAAAATTGATAGATGTTATTAAAGACTACAAGATAAAGCTCTTCATTGATAATAGTGTCTGTATTATGAATAGTTCTTTTACAGGAGAACAGTTCAGTTTAGAGACAGGCATCTTTGCAAAAGCACAATACTACCCTTCTATGTAATATTAGGTAATAGTCCCACAACGATCGTGTGATCCCTCAAAAGTTGCGCTAAAGTCACCAATATTGGAGATTTTTGCGATAAATCGCAAATAGGGTGAGGAAAACTCTTTCGAAAAATGAACCCAGCTTGGCGGTATTTTCATTATTTGGCGTTATATATTAAGCTAGGACGATTTCAATACGAATTTTGAAAATTTATTACTCTCTCTCTCTAATTAACTGATTTAGTGTGTTGTGTTAATCCTTTAACGCGCGGTGAGGACACAATTATGATTTTTTGATTTACGAAGAATAAATTTGATTTCAATGAAATACTTAAAGCAGGACAAAATAACACGAGAATCCTTTTTTGTATTTAGCACATCATTTTCCATAAAAATGATCGATTATTTGAAAAATGGATGTCAGAATTATTTTTATCAGCACCGGAATCTTCTGAGAAGTGGAGAATACGATGGAAATACATTGATGAGAAGAACAACTGGTCAGACTGCCCAATGCCGAAAAAGTGCAGCCGTTGCCATCGCTAGATTTAACTACCAGCGGCGGCACAGCTAGCTGTGTCAAAAATGTCCTTTAGCTCCGTGACACGCGATAGGGGGATTCGATTGACCGCCATGTTTCTATTGGTTAAATCGAGCGATAACAATGGTTGCAGATTTTCGGCATTGGGAAATGGTTGCTCGTCAAACGGTTAAATGGAAAACTATGCAAGGGCTATCTGCTTAGGGGATATGAGTGTGTGCAAGAGCGCTAGTGTGTTGAAAAGTGTTTTATAATCGCTGCGTTTGGCATAATTTATCTCTCTTGTTTCTACTGATTGTGCTCTTGACTTCTGTTGCTTGCTTCTGTTGCTTCCGAGGCTACGGGGGTCGGATGGAGCACTGACCAAAGAACACTGATCGAAGCTTATAGTCCGGCAGCCAGCGACAGATTTTTGCGACCAAAATCCTCTCAGCCCTTTATTTCTCAGATTATTAAGACGGTTGTGTGTTGAAGCATGGTGATCGTCAGCTGCCGCACCATGGGTGGGTTGGGCGGCGGCCGCCTTCCAGACACGTAAAAAAAATTTAAAAATTCAGTCATTTCCTCCCGGTTGAAAATTTCTGAAATAATAGTTGGCATAGTACTTGTTTGAAAAAAAACCGTCAGCTGGCCAAGCGGCGGTGGATTATACGTCAGCTGCTCATACGAACATGTAAAAAAAAATTTTTTTTCAATGATTTCCTCCCGGTTGAAAATTTGACAGATGTTAGTTTACATTCTACTTTAAATAAAAAAACAAGTCAGCTGGCACAGTGAAAGTGTGGCGCGGAAAGGTAGTGTGGCCGCCGCTAGCCTATTTCAATGCACCAGCTGACGGATTTTTCCCCCCGGCTTACGGCCAGCTGAATTTTTTTATTATGGCAAGAATTATGTCAACTATTATTTGAATAATTTTCAACCGGGAGGAAATAACACACTTTATTTTATTGGACACAACGTGCTGATATCCTCAATAATCCTACTATTTTTCATAATGTATAGAAATATAAAAAAAAAAACAATCTGTGCTACTTTAAAAACATGAAAACCACCGGTTTCCTCATTTTTAAGAGATTTTTTGGCATTTTCAGCTCCATTTTATTTCTCCGAGTCAAAAAAGTTTATCATTTGTGTGACAAAATTCGGCTCTGCAAGCGGAAAAGGACGTTTTATTGACGTTATATCCGGCTTTGAAGGAAAAAAATGTCATTCCTTCCTTTTAAATTACTTTTCTAGATTACATAGTTTAATTTTTCTTCTCAAAAATAAATCGAGGATTTATAAGCGGACTTCGAGCCAAGCAAAGAAATCGTCTGCCTGAAAAAAGAATGGCTATGTATACAAAATGAAATCTTTCGAATGCGAAAATTTTTCATGTTTTCAGAATAGCATAATTTGATCGTTTTGGGAATATACTTTGTACTGGGTTCCCAGTAACAGCGCTGGTCTTAATGTCAAAAGTCACCAAGGTAGACCACTTTTGGCAATTTGTTGCCAAGTTTGGCATAAAAAAAATGAATTCTGAAGCTGAGCTCCACTTGGTGAAAAAAATGAATTCTGAAGCTGAGCTCCACTTCTGTACAGGGCGTAGCCAAGGGGGGGATTAGGGGGATCATACACACAGTTGTGGCCCAGTTGTGTCCAATAAAATAAAGTGCGTTATTTCCTCCCGGTTGAAAATTTGTCAAATAATAGTTGACATAATATAAAAACTCAGCTGGCCTTATGCCGAGGAAAACCCGTCAGCTGGTGCATTGAAATAGGCTAGCGGCGGCCACACTACCTTTCCGCGCCACTTTCACTGTGCCAGCTGACGGGTTTTCCACCGGCATACAGCCAGCTGATTTGTTTTTTTATTTAAAGTAGAATGTAAACTAACATCTGTCAAATTTTCAACCGGGAGGAAATCATTGAAAAAAAATTTTTTTTACATGTTCGTATGAGCAGCTGACGTATAATCCACCGCCGCTTGGCCAGCTGACGGTTTTTTTTCAAACAAGTACTACGCCAACTATTATTTCAGAAATTTTCAACCGGGAGGAAATGACTGAATTTTTAAATTCTTTTTACGTGTCTGGAAGGCGGCCGCCGCCCAACCCACCCATGGTGCGACAGCTGACGATCACCAGGCTTCAACACACAACTATCTTAATCATCTCACGAATTATCTGCCGGGAAGAAATAACTGACCAAAATCTGTCGCTGGCTCCCGGACTATTAGAAGAGATTCGGGTTGCAGGAAGTTGACGGACCTTTTCATGAGACCACCCACTGACTCCAACAAAACATTTTCACAGTATCGTGTTTATGACCTCTATAAACAAAAAAGACAGAGTGGTGATAAGAAGTTTGGGATTTTCGGAGATTGGGACGGTTCCGTGCTCGTAGCGTACACCCCATCAAGCGTGCTCGAAGCGTACATCTTCCCCGCCACCTGTTTTCACCACAGTAATAATTGAAAAGAAGAAATAAAAAGGCAAATCCAGCTAAATATAGATCTACTTTAGTAGCGGCCATTTTAGTCCACAAAATTGTAGATTTCATTACTACTATTTATTTTGAACAAATAAGGTGAAGTTTAAATCAAGTCAAGAAAAAGTCATTGTAATTTTTTTTTTTTTTAAGGAACTGTTTTACGGCCGATTCCCAATTATAATGAAGTGTTTAAAATAAAAAATTGTATCAAGCGGTGTATATTTCAGAATGTCTTTTAGCATGTTCGAATACTGGATAGAGCTTCAAATATTAAAAACAGTGCTGGCTATAAAACATTAAAGTAAAACAAAAGGTATCTCAGACGTAAAAAGAGGTATTTTTCTGTTTAGTAATATTTTTATTATAGTAATATTTTTTTTATAGACATAAATGTCGAATACGTGACTGCGGCTTTTCTAGAGGAAAAATATTTTTAGAAATTTTGTCTGCTTCAAAACGGGGGTGAAACTATTATGCGAGGACGACTATTACGCAAGTAAACACGTTATGTTTAATTATAAAAAAATAAATAAATAATAACGAAATAATTTTGTTTTCTTTCTTTCATTTATTCTGAAATATCGTTAAAAGATCCGCTAAAATATGCGGATCCGGATCCGGATATTTTTTTTCATCCGTGGATACGGATACGGATATCCGGAACACCTCTAAAAATAATCATATATCGATGTCTTTCAGTGTCCAGAATACCCCTACCCCCCCCCCCCCAAAAAAAAAAAAAAACCTACTGAATTGCTACGTTACTGAGCTCGATCGGATTGAGGGAGACCTAGCGTTGAGCTATGGATTATTATTACTGGTTTTCTTTTTATAAGTGCAAGAGTTTATTCTGATTCATGGTAATTTTTCTTGTTAGTTCTTTGTTTTTAAATAATAAATTTTAAAATAAGGAAGATTTATAAGTATATATATTTATATAATATTTTTATTTCTGAAAATAATCAATTTAAACATTGGTACTCTTATTTTAAAGATGCCTTTTTAAAAATTAAGATATGGTATTAATAAGTCAAAAACAACTTTTTAAAATTCTTTTTTAAATTAAATGTTAGTGTAATTGTAATGTTTTTAGACAACTTTTTAAATGCTGAAAAAAAACAGCAAGACTTTTTGAAGGAAACTGGCTTAAAATGATTTAAAATTCATTTCTTAAAATGTAAAATATTGGGTATATATAACTGTGATTAAAATTAATAGTTATTAGCTTTGTTTGAATAGTTTTAATAATTATATGTTTACTATTTTTGATATTGAAAAGCTTATTGCCCCTCACAGACTTTGATTGAACATCTGTAAGCCTTCTGATGAGAAAGCTTAAACTTTCTACATCACCTCATTAATGCAAGGGAGTATATTTTATTTATTGGGAATTTGTGTAAGAGGGCTGTATAAAAAGTAAAAGTTTGTATTTACTTACATTTCTGAAAATTTTATTCGACACCATAAAGTAACTTTGTAATTAATTATATATGTTGTGACAAGTTACTACTCCCCCCAGAAATGTACCAAGGACTCGATGTGTTTCCCACGATGCGGAAAGCACACTTGACCAGTGCACATTCCAAGAGCAAAGGGGGTCCTTGGATTTTTGCCGACCGACCCCACACGAATGTGGAAACCCTAGGCTGGGCGCTGACAGAGAGCGTCAGAGTCGTTTTGGAGACTGTTCGAGGAGGTCGAACAGAGACCGGCTCTCAGAGGGACGAGAGTTCCCGAATTCCAGAGCGGAAGTTGATGCTTGTATTTAAGTCTGCAGAATGCAGTCAATGTTTGTAAATGTGTATTTTAATAATCAACGTTAAACAAAAACCTCAACTCCTGTCTCGAGTCTCTTCAATTTTGTTTGTGTTTCCTGTTTAGCACTTGTGGCGAGTCCAAAACGCCACAGCTAAATAGACTAATATTATTTCTGGTGGCAGCGGTTTGGATGTTGGTTTTTTCTTCATAAACCATCGAACAGATAACTCGAGACATATTTTCGTGAAGTGAGAAATGATAATTTAGATCTGTGACTTTGAACTTACCGTAAAATTGGGAAATGTGGAACCATATCTGTGACTGAAAGGTGGTAAAACGGACTTAGAACGCTCAACTTGTGCTTATGGAACAGTGAATAGTTCCGGGAAACATTGACGGAGTCCTGCGGGATAGAGATTTGTGAAATTCTTACTGTGGTTTCTTCAGTGGATTGTCCCTGATGTACTTCGGAGAGAACGTCGACCAAAGGGGTAAGTCTATTTTGAGATTTTTTTTCCGAGAGGCACAATGTTTATGAGTATTTTAAAGGATTAAAAAGAGTTAGAAAATTTGTTTCTTATGTGTGTAGGAATTGTAAATTTGAATTCATGTTTAATTGTTCTCAGGGTAAAATTCTTAGCTTTTATTTGTTTCTTTATTCTGTCGTAGTTTTATGCTAAAGTGCAAATCTAGTGTTGTAATAACCTAAGTGTATGTAGTGATAGGGCCACTCAGTTTTAGAATCCAGTGTAAAATTAATTCTTGTCAGTGCAGGGAAATAGGTATTTCGGGCACAGTGTTAACTGAATTAAGGGGTTTTCTGAAAAGTGTATTGTTTTGGTTACTGTTACTACTTCTTTTTTTTGGCATAATATTTACTTGAGAATGGCGTTTATGAAAAAACAAAGAAAGCACGTTCTGCTACTCTTAGCAGCAGAATTTGAAGTGGAGGTATCCGACTCAGATATTGTGAAAAACATTATTCGGGCTATAGAAGGATCTCCGGATTATGATGAGGATACGGCTAAAGCTTTTTTAGAGCGAATTTTAGAGGAGCAAGAAAGCATAGCTAAGGACAGAGCAAGCGCGGCTAGATAAATTAGCAGAGCAGGAGAGAATGGATAAAGCCGCAGAGCGCGCATATGAACTTGGAAAACTGAAAATTTGTAATTCAGCTGAGAGCGCGAGTGTAAGCTCAATAAGCACTGTGATTAGCGAGGAAACTACGAGGCGCGTCAGTTTGAAAGATTTAGTCCCCAAATTCGATCCCAAAGTGTTGGACATCGCCCTATTTTTTATGATTTTTGAGCGTCAGGCGGGTAAAGAAAAAGTACCCGAAAACATGTGGGTATCCCAATTGATTCCCCTATTACATGCGGATGTCGCGGAAATTATTGTGAAGGAGCCGGCGGAGATTAGCGATGACTTTTCTCACATCAAAAAATTGTTGCTAAAAAGATTCAGACTTAGCTCGGTAGCCCTTAAGACGAAATTCGAAGAGCACGGAAGAAAGGTCGGGGCTTTGTGGTCAGATCTTGTATACGAATTAAAAGGGTATTTGAATAGCTGGTTAGAATCGGCCGGGGTAACGGATTTTGACGCATTAAAGGAATTAATGTTGTTAGAACAACTAAAAAAGAGAGCCCCAGTAGAGGCCAGAGAGCAGTATTTAGATCAGTGGGAGGAGTTTAAAAAAGCGTCCGTTTTGGCTGAGAAACTTGACCATTTTGAGAATGTACGGCGAAACTATAGAAAGAAAGACGAAAGAACATGGGAAAGAAAGGGCAAGAAAAAGAGGGACTCAAGAGTCGGGGAAGAAAGACTTATGGACAGAGAGTTTCGGAAAAATGAAACTACTGTACCAGAGAATAAGTGTTTTGACAAAAGAAAACCGGTAGTATGTTTTCATTGTTCTGAAGAAGGTCATATTAGGCCAGTGTGTCCCCAGTTGGCAAAAAGGCGAAGTGAAGTTGTTAATAACCTTAATGTATTGAGCGAGTGTTTTACGCCGGTTACGAGCAAGGTTAAGGTAAATGGTATAGAACGGGACTGCTTACGTGATAGCGGGAGCGGAATCGATGTGTGTGCTAAAAGTTGGGTTAAGTCGGAGGACTTTACAGAAGTGGTCTGGGTCAGACAACCTTTAGACAGGGAGTGCAGGTGTTTGCCTCTAGCAAGGGTCGCTCTAGAGGGCGAGTTTGGCAAAGTCATAACTGAAGTCGCGGTAAAAACTGCAGATTTGGATCAAGGTTATTATTTATTAGGTAATAAAACCGCTCAGCTGTTAGTCAACAATGGCAATAAACCAAATCTCATAACTGCAGTCACGAGAAGCAAGGAGAAACGGGAAAGTCTTAAGAGAAGAAAGGAGCTTAGTCCCGAGGGAGCGGATCCCTCTTCGGTGACAGGTTTACCTCAGGAATCGATGGGCAGGAGCGTGAAATTCCCCCCCCCCCACAGAGCCTAAGCAAGAAAGCAGTCTAACTATTGCGTCTTCTCCTGAGCTTGGAGTAGATAAAAAAAGTTGTGAAGGTTTTAATCCTGTAGTGGATCAAGCCCAGAAGGGTGCAGAATTGAAAGTTTTGACAGGGAAACTAGTGCGGGTGATAGATGTAAAGTGGGGAGAGGCCCAATTTCGGTTTCGCGGTTCTCAAAAGAACCGGGAGAAAATTAAAGAGCTAGGTCACGAAGACATAGCAGGTCTTTTGCGATTTACGAAAACTAAGGATAGGTTGTGTCAAATTTTCGAGCCACGATGTTATCCGGAAATTAAATTATATTCAAGGTCTTGTTTAAAATATCAGAAGTTCGATAAAAATAACGACCGGGAAAGAATCCCAATGAAATTAATTCCTAGTGTTTCAGAGATTTTCCCTACAACTGAGATTGATACGGTGGGTCCCTTACCGATGGGCACAAAACATAACAAATATATCCTAAGCTATATTTGTCTTACCAGTAACCCTGAAGCTATATTCAGGAAATTACGTCAGTGAATGTTGGGAATGAGTTAAATACCGTGTTCTTACGGAGGGGCTTTCCTAAATAAGTCCTAAGTGACTTGGGGAAGTTTGTTGCTAGTATTTTGAATTCAGGATTTCTTAACAGGTTCCGGATGCGCGTCATCCACAGTTCGTTGTGCCCCCCACTGAGTGATTCAGTTGAGAAAGTTCATTCTGTTGTTCAGATAATTTCGGAATTTATAGGTTTAGAGACAGTGGAGGACGGGGAGATTTGCCTCTGGCTTTGTTTGCACTTCCAACAGTGGCGCGTGAAGGTAGAGGGTTTAGTCCGGCAGATGTGGAGGCAGTGTGTCCAAGGAAGGGACTTGCGCACCCCGCAGCCTCCGGTAGTTGAAAATTGTCTCGATCTAGTTGTATCAGACACAAACTTTGTAGAGGATATTTTGAGCCTGACAAATAGGTTTAAAAAATGGCAGGCGTTGGCAGCAGAGGAAATGTCCGAAAAGCAAGGGAAAAGAAAATTGGAGTATGATACGAATGCTGTGAAAAAAGTGTTTAAGGTGGGCCTAGAGGCCGAGATTCCATACCCTTTACCTAACCCCATTCAATTTGATCTCCGGGAGATATTTAAAGAAGGCGCGCTTGAGAAGCAGTTGACTGCGGAGCAAATAGAGATTTTTGGGCGTACGTTGCAGGGTCATAGCGAAGTGTTCTCAGATCCGGGAATCACGCCACTGATCGAGAGGGATATAGAGGTAACGCATTCCGAGCCGATGAGAGCGAAACCTTATCGCATTATCACCGAGGCAAACCGAAATATCGAGGGAGAAATTTAAAAGAATTTTGGGCTTTGTGGTGAGTGAAGTTAGACAGACCGATTACGGATCGCCCCTAAAGAAAGGCGCCAAGCGGTACGCTGCTGTTGCAACCCCTTTTGGAAATTTTATCCGTAAGAGAATGAATTTTGAATTATTGTTATATAATTATTTCGGATCCAGAAAAAAGGAAAAACATGTGATATTAGAACTTCCATTGAAAGACTTCAAGTGTTAGTTCATGAAAATGCAGAGTTTTAAGTATTTCACAAATCAAGAAATCTAGGAGATGTCCCACCAGGGAAAAACTCTGTTTGCGAAGTTTTCACCTTTCAAGTTTAGTTTACAGAATAGTTTTTTTTTGTGTGTATTTTTTTTTTTTTTTTTTTTTTACTAGACGAATTGTAAATATTAGATCATAGTATTTGAATTTGGGAAGGCACCCTGTATTTTAACACTGAGTGCTGTTTCAGGTTTAAAACCTAAAAGAGAGTTTTTTTGTATGTGTATATAGTGAATTAAGATGTAAGCTTTGTCCGCCTTGCTAAAAGGCGTTTTCTTTTTTATTCGTACGTGCCTCTCGGGGAATTGTCTCAAGGGGGACTTACGGATTTGGTTTTGTTTTGCCAAAAGGTTTCCGCTTCATCGCCGAAACTTTTGTCTTCATGGGGGAGGGAGTTGTGACAAGTTACTACTCCCCCCAGAAATGTACCAAGGACTCGATGTGTTTCCCACGATGCGGAAAGCACACTTGACCAGTGCACATTCCAAGAGCAAAGGGGGTCCTTGGATTTTTGCCGACCGACCCCACACGAATGTGGAAACCCTAGGCTGGGCGCTGACAGAGAGCGTCAGAGTCGTTTTGGTGACTGTTCGAGGAGGTCGAACAGAGACCGGCTCTCAGAGGGACGAGAGTTCCCGAATTTCAGAGCGGAAGTTGATGCTTGTATTTAAGTCTGCAGAATGCAGTCAATGTTTGTAAATGTGTATTTTAATAATCAACGTTAAACAAAAACCTCAACTCCTGTCTCGAGTCTCTTCAATTTTGTTTGTGTTTCCTGTTTAGCACTTGTGGCGAGTCCAAAACGCCACAATGTCTAAGATCAATATTTAAAGAAGAAAACCCTAGGTCAGTGCTTGTAAGACACCTTCTCTAATAGGGTATAGGGCTGGAAGAAATAATGATTTTTATTTAATATTAAAACTATAAAACTTTTTACTTTCAGTGTACGTTATCATGTGAGTTATTTTGATTTTGTGTTTAAGGCAGACCTACATGAGGGCTGCCTGCTTAATTAAGGCATGCCTTGAGCGGAGAACTTTTTGAGGGGTTCTAGCACTTATTCAGGTTACAACTACTGAAAACAGTTGCGCTGTAGGCCAGAACCCTAGATCTACATACTTCAGCCCTTTCCCTAATAGCACAGATGGTCACAAAAGAGTCGCTGTGACGTCACAGAGGGTCACAATTGTCACAGGACTGTCACAAACTAGTCACATTGTGACTTGTGAGTGATGTGACTCTACTGTATGGTCACTGTGAAGTTTATTTGCGACCAGTCACCAGGTGACGTCGCCGTGAAGTCACCATGTGACTAGTATGTGATCGGTCGCTCAGTGACTCCACTGTGAAGTCACCATGTGACTAGTATGTGATCGGTCGCTCAGTGACTCACTGTGAAGTCACTATGTGACTGTTTTGTGACTACTGATTTTTTTGGACTTCAATATGACGTCACACTGCCCCGCTTTTGCAACTTTGGAGGCAGACTCATTTTTTTCTAATATTTTGTGGCAATTTCTTTCGTGAAACATTTAATAAATAAATCCGAAAATAGTAATTCAATAAAATCTCGCAGTTATGTAGTAATGGAATTTAGTTTAATTTATTAATTTTTAAATTATTTCGTTTAAACAAGACAATATTATTTATAAAAAAAATATTATTCTTAAAAATATTAGAGTTAAGAGTTCTAATCACAATGGTGAAAACTAAGTATCTGTGAGTAAAATTAAGAATTTCTTTCATATCCCCATGGCATATTGTTTCGATAGCGTATGTAGGTTTAAATTTCGGATGGGAGGGGGGTCTATCCGCTATTTTAAACCTTATTGTTACTAGAGTAAATACAAATGTCTCAAAATTGCTGTTTTTTAATAACTGCAATTGTTTTTTAATAACTGCAAGTTTTCAGATGGGGCCCACCCCCCTCCTTTAAAATCTTTGGCGTCTCATTAAGTGCCAAAGCTCCCGATACGGGAACATCTATTATATCATTTTTTTTCTTAAAATATTTTAACGCAATTTACGAAATACACATTTTATATAAACATTTACACTATAGGGTGTGCTATATAGTGGAAATGTTTATATAAAATGTGTATTTCGTAAATTGCGTTAAAATATTTTAAGAAAAAATATATATAATAGATGTTTCCGTAACGGGAACTTTGGCGCTTAATGGGTTAAATACGTCCCTGGTACGCTTGAAAGTTCCACTTGGAAAAATTTGAGGTAAAACTATGGGTCTAAGTCAAAAATACTTTATTTATTTTATCAAATGCATGATTTTCCCATTAGTTTTATCTATTTTTATATGAAATCCCTTTTAGGCAAAATATAGCAAAATTATAAATCTTATCCCTCATACCTTAATATATATCAAACCCACATGTCGCACATTACAAATTTATTTAGTTTTTTCGGATGAATACTTAAATAAAACAGCACATTATCGCCTGAAAATAATTTATGTGGAAAAAGAAAGATTTCCAAGATTTTTAATTTATATTTATTAATTATGGTATTTTCTCTCCATTTATAAAATACTCCAGAAAAAAAATGAAATTTCCAAAAGAAGCCATGCCAGAACTAGCTTTGCAGCAATCAGTTTACTTTTAAAGCAATCTAAGCAACGTAATCACAGCGCTGAGGTAAGATGCTGGCCTACGAACCACTGTGTCGAGGGTTCGATACCGGACCTCAGTGTTTCCTTACCTGATAGTTTGGTGCTGCCATCTAGTGTATGTTCTCGGTAACTCTTTTTCCCCGAATTTTTTCGCTGTCGCAAAACTGTCCCAATGCGACTTCTCGGAAGGGTTGCAATGTGAATACACAGCGAGAGGACATAGGGACTCTGGCGTGACTTTGCTGCGGAGTCGCAGCGACTTTTGGAACTCTATTCTGACAGTACTGTGTGGTCACATTTCAGTCACCGGCGATGGCTGTGCTATTAGGGTTACCAAATTGCCATTAAATTAGTAAAAAGTATTCATATTATAATGTAAAAAGTTAAAAATAATTTTTAGAGCTTTATAAGATAAATTTATATCTTATAAAGATCTTACACAATATACAATCATATGTATTTTTGTTTGGCGTCCAATTATTTCTAGGAATCCTACGCATTCATTCCGCCCTTCTTTGTTCATCTT
Organism: Cheiracanthium punctorium; assembly: GCA_038373885.1. Classification (NCBI taxonomy): domain Eukaryota; kingdom Metazoa; phylum Arthropoda; class Arachnida; order Araneae; family Cheiracanthiidae; genus Cheiracanthium; species Cheiracanthium punctorium. Next base: position 16,580 of record JAWZYV010012852.1, read on the forward strand.
GCGGGAACCTGTATACAAGGGCGGTTCTACAGTTGCAGTCTGGGAGGGGGTTTATAATTTTATATAACCCCCCCCCCCATTTATTTTATAATTTATATAAACTCAGTGCCTCAGAGAAGGAGTGACTACTGGGGATATAGAGAAGAAAAGGGTCACCTTTGACTGCACAATACACTTCATATATGTGAATAAAATGTTTAATCAATCATCAAATGTGAAATAAGTGTATAATTAATCATATAATTGATGAAGTATGTAAATCCCAAAAGTAATAACCATGCATCTTCGACCCCATCGATCAAAATTGTCCCCCCCCCTCTACTAAAATGAGACGGGCTCGGACTCTGTAATTCGCGATTATGAATTTCCTATGCAGAATTATTTTTTTCGCTTTCGTTTTCAAAATCCTGGGAGGGGTAATTACCCCCCCCCGTAAAACCGCCTAATGCCTGTACACTTTTACATTTTCTTCTTTCTGATAGCTTGATTTTCAGCCGGGAACGCAGCAAGAAGGCATTTATACAGATAGAAAAATTAATAGTTTAAAAAACAATATATTTTTAAATGATGGTTTTTTATCATTTTAAGAGGTTTCTAGTATAATACATTATGTACACAAATTGCTTTCACACCTTTAAACAAGAGAACAGCAATTGGATGACCAGCAACTCAATTTTCTTGCTAAAGAAGGTGGTTTTTTCCCCATATTTTATTGTTTTCTAAACTACGATTTTGTGGACTAAAATGGCCGCTACTAAAGTAGGTCTACAATTAGTCGGATTTGCTGTGGTGAGAACGGAAACAGGTGGAGGGGGAGATGTACGCTACGAGCACCACATGTACGCTACAAGCACCCTTGATGGGGTGTACGCTATGAGCACGTACGCTACGTGCACGGCACCATTGGGACATGTGGTGCCTCGACCCATGTGGAAGATCGATCTAAATTATATGCTGTCTATGTGATGCATTTTTCACGTGACCAGTCCGCGACTCCTTAGAACAAAAAGAGACTGACAATGAGATCAGCCGAACCGCAGGAGGAAACAAAACAAAAACAAAAAAACTCCACTGCCTGGCTATTGCTGCCCCTCTCGAGTCAGCGCCCTAGGCAGTGGCCTAGTTTGCCTATATGGTCGAGCCGGCCCTGACCGTAGTAACATCCATGCTTGTAGTCAGAAGAGCAGCGAGCAGCCTCTCACTCCTGCCAGCATTTCATCTGTCTAAGAGAACCATCGAGGGAAATACTGAATAACAATTTCAAAATTAGAAAGATTTTCAAAATCGTGAGCAGTCGTTTTGCATTTTTCCTTTAAATCATGTGTACGAACCAAGGAAGTTGTGAATTCACGGGTCATTTCGACCACTGACTAAAGATTCTAATTTCTACCCTTGATATTCTTACTACAAAAAACTTTAAGAGAGATGATACAAATATTTTCCTTTGAAAATAATGTTTATTTATTTTAACTCTTTTGAGCGAAATGAATGAAAGGCGAAAAGTTCGGAACCTACAAAAAACATTTTTCAATTTGCAGAAAGTCCCTTAAAAACGCGCAAAAAATAATTCGCAATATCTCCGGAAATTATCGTAGAAAATTGGTGAAAATTTATATTCAGGGTAATTTGAACTTTTTCTTTCGCTTAAGGAAGTCAAAATACAGTGTTGCAGGGGCGTAGCCAGAAATTTTTCATGGCCGGAGGGGGGGGGTTACGACTACTACAACTCATATATATATGTATTCGTGTGTGTGATAATGTAGTGAAGAATATACATTTTGTATGGCAAAAAATTTCTCATGGAGGGGGGGGGGTTATGACCCCCTAATCCCCCCTTCGCTACGCCCCTGCAGTGTTGCCATTGAGAAAAACGAAGTTGATGCAGACTTAAATATGAAGACGGACCCTTATGCAAATTAAATTAACAGTAAATTAAAGTATGCGTTATTTGCAAACGAATGGTATATATAACTTTCCTGTATGACGAACGACGGCGAAGTAAAGAGCAAGTGAGACAATTTTTTTTCGCAGCTGTACATAAAAATTTAAACTTCACACTACAGTAGACCCCCTCCCCCTCATAACACGGAAGATATTTTGTTATGGGAATCCGTGTTGTACGGGTCCTGAGCTATAACTCCACCTGGAGTGCGGACTCCGCTTAAAATCGCTGGAAAAATTATTTGCACTCCTCAGAAACACAATGATATTTAATGTTGCCATTCAAAAGTTATATTAATTAGGAGCTAAAGCGTAATAAAATCAGAACATCTGTTTCAGCTGTATATTTAAAATATAAAACGTATTGGACACCTTGCGAATTTGCCACCCATGGCGATTTTTCATTATTTGGCGACTTGCGTACATGTAAAGTTAATAAAAGCTACGGAACAGATAGGATAGCTCGCCACCAATGGCGACTTTTCATTATTTGGCGATTTACACATGCTCACAACCTATAATTACTGTTCATTTAAGGTTACCGAAAAACCGTTATCCATATTTTCATTTACATAATCGTTTGCAGATTGGCGTACTTAGCACCACGAATTATACCATCTCGTCGCGCTAGCAAATATCCAAAGTGTACTATAACTGCTATAATGGCATAGTTAACGCCGCCAAATATTTCTACTGGTAGCAAATAATCCAGCTGGACCGAACCGGCTTTAAAATAATCTGCATTTTAATTATTTTTCATTCTCAAGATACTAGTTATTCTGTTTTGGAAAAACGAATAATCGCTAATTCTAAACTCCTGTTGTCTAAGCAAACTTACTATTTGAAAATTGTCAACTTTGTGTATCACATTTTGAGTTACTTATTTAATATAGTTTTTATTTTGGCGTAAAATGGGTGTATTTCTACTTCATGTTTGAGAATTTCGCGTGATACTACATACTTGGAAATGCTCTGTTGCAAAGGAATGAATGATTTTATGCCAAATCTGGCAACCATTCTCTTTATTTTTTCAGTTTTTTATTAATATCTTCTAAAATAATTCGATTTTCGAAATTTAAGTCAGCTTATCAGGTTCCTCGGAATTTTTCGAAGGCACTTAGTCTGTGGGCAGTGGGCTCCTTAGTCGAAACTTAAATCCCCATGGTTTAGGAGGAGATAGTCCAACAAGCTTTGACAGCGACAGCGGCCTTTACTCTTTTTTAGAATAGAGAGATTCCCGTAAAAGAAATATTTATTTTATATGCATGAACTTTAGCTTATGATACTCAGGAATAGTGCAGCTTTCTACCTGAGAAATTTTTTTAGAATCTGGTCAATTGTTTCAATTATGCCAATTTTATCTATTTCTTATGAGAGCCCCTGTAAAATTGTTATATATGTTGCAGAAATACTCTGCTTGTTTCCGGGGTTCTAAAGTCCAGTTGGTGTAGAAAGTTCTAGTAAAAAGTCCACTGGTCAGGATGGAACACAACTTTATTGCTTCTAGAACTTCGTAGAACAATCAGCAGTACAAAATTCACAAGCACAATTAAACAGTAATGTGCTTTTCAAAGCAAGCGTACTCACTCTCTCAAAGCTTGATCAACACTGAACTGGGGCTTCAGAAACGCGCTTATATTTATACCCGACGCAGAAGCTACAAGAATCTTCGAGAAAAGTCTATTTCTCGAGGATTCCTCATAAAGCGGGAATGTTGATTACGTCATAGAAGAGAAATGTTAGGTTGTTATGCGTTTTTAATGCGGAAAAACCAACTTTCAGGCCACGTTGGGAAAATCGCACCAAATAACCAAAATGTCGCCAAGTCTGACGACTTTTGGCGAAATATCGCCAAATTTGGCGCCAAAAACAAGTCCCCAAAAGTGAAGAGATCGAAGCCCTAGGACAAATATTTCTCGAGATTCCTAGAAACCCGTAGAAAAACAATGGGGAAACCGAAACCTCCATATTTCCGGTTCTAGTTGACCGATTTTGATGCAACTAAAAGCAAAATTTAACTATTTTACGCGTAGAATACTAATTTTGAACTAGTATTTTAAGCCCCAGAACAGCGGGTTGCTCCGAAAATTCGTAACAATATGTATGAAAGGTACTCATATTACTCAGGAGTAGCATAGCTCTCTATCAGTGAAAAAAAAAATTCAGTTCAGTGGTTACAGAGACCGTAATGAATTAGAATTGTTTTGAGTGTCCTTGTAGAACTATTTACGCTAATACATGAAAGGTATTCTATAACTTAATCCAGTGTATAAGCACTTTAACCCATACTTTTACATAGATTTGAAGCAATTACTTCCATTTGTTTAATTCTATTCTTTAAAATTTTAGCCCATTGTTTAGAAACATATTATTGACGGATTTTTAAAAAGCATAGTTATACCGTATATTTTTGCCTTAAGTCTAACGATAATGTTCCTTTGTTCAAAGGCATTTTTAATAGAACCCTTTGATTCTATGTCCATTATGTCCACTCGCTAGGAAAAATAAATAACGTTTTCGACTGATAGCGAAAATGCCGTCCCAAAAAACGGACGCTAGGCATAAATGGGTTAAAACTTTGTAGATGAATCGCCTCCCATCTAACACCCAGGCCATACTTGCTGCCAGTAGCGAACCGCTCAATAACCTTGCCGGTATAGCCGATAAAATTCACGAGTTAGCTACTCCGGTGCACGTACACGAGTTGCAGGCTCCAGGTCCCAGTATTGCAAACATTACAAGCGCAAATAGACCAACAAAGCAAGTTGCTCATTTATGCTCGGGCTCGGCCTCTGCAACGCGGCGCAGACCTTTCAGCGCTTCATCCATCAGGTTTTATTCGGGTTAGATTTCTGCGTTCCGTATTTTGATGACGTCTTAGTCGCATCGGCTTCGGAGCAAAAGCATTTGACTCACCTTCGCGCGGTTTGAACGGTTCAAGGAATACGGCGTTAGTCTTAACCCATCAAAATGCGTTTTCGGTCAACCCAAGGTATCTTTCCTTGGCCACGAAATTTCAGCCGACGGCGTTCGACCTCTCATGGATAGAGTTGCCGCTGTACGAGATATCCCCGAACCGACTACAATTCAGGAGTTGCGTCGATTCCTCGCTATGCTGAATTTTTACCGTCGTTTTCTTCCGCACGCTGCTACCACTCAAGTTCCTCTAAATGCCTGTTTGGTAGGCAGTAAAAAGAAAGACAAGCGTCCTATTGCTTGGACTCCCGAAGCGCGCGAAGCGTTTCAAAAATGCAAAAGTAACTTAATTTCTGCCACCGTCCTGCAATATCCGTCGGCGTCTAAGCCCCTTTCCCTTATGGTAGATGCGTCCAGCTCTGCTTTAGGAGCAGTTTTGCAGCGAAACGATCAGGGCACCTGGAAGCCTCTCGCTTCCTTTTCCAAAAAACTTTCCTCAACCCAGACGCTTTACAACACGTACGACCGCGAACTTTTGGCGATCTACGCCGCCATCAAATACTTTCGTCACTTCCTGGAAGGACGTAAATTTACTATTTTTACAGATCACAAACTCCTAATATTTGCGTTTAAACAGTGGTCCGACAAAGCATCCCCTCGCCAGCTGAGACACCTCGATTTTATCAGCCAATTTACCACAGATATTCGCCATATTGATGGTGCCGAAAATGTCGTCGCCGATGCTCTGTCCCGCATAGAGGAAATTTCGATGCCCTCGTTAACCGATTTCATAGCTCTGGCAAACGAACAGAAACAGGATTCGGAGCTTCAAGCCCTCCTACAAAATACAACCTGTAGTAGTCTAAATCTCCAGCCCATGTAGCTCGCTCCTGATACATCACTTTATTGTGATATTCAGGGCAGTAAGATCAGACCTTACGTTCCCGCGAGGTTCCGACGTGCCATCTTCAATAACTTGCATCGTCTGTCTCACCCTGGGATAAAAGCTTCAAAGAAGTTAGTGCAACAGCGTTTTGTGTGGCCAGAAATGTTTAAAGACATTGGCGAGTGGACACGTGCATGCATTGAGTGCCAGAAATCAAAAATCCATAGGCACACTCACAGCCCACTACAAAGATTTGAGTTGCCAACTTACCGCTTTCTACAAGTGCATATCGACTTAGTTGGACCTCTACCTCCATCTAATGGATTTTCTTATTTGCTCACTTGCATCGATCGTTTCTCACGCTGGCCCGAGGCAATTCCCATAGTAGACATTTCTGCCGACGCTGTTGCCAAACAATTTTATAGCTTGTGGATTGCGCGTTTTAGAGTTCCGGAGCGAATCACCACCGACCAAGGTCGTCAGTTCGAGTCCTTGCTTTTTACGGCGTTAACCAAGCTCCTGGGCGCTCACAGAGTGCGCACTAGCCCGTATCATCCGCGCTCTAATGGCATTGTCGAAAATCTTCATCGCTCATTGAAGTAGTAGATACGATGTCATACTTTGATTCAATGGACCGACGTTCTTCCCACAGTCTTACTTGGTCTGCGCTCCGCCATTAAAGAGGATATCGGTGCTTCTGCTGCCGAGTTGGTGTACGGCGCCAGTCTCCGTCTGCCCGGAGAATTCATGCAAGCGGACAGTTCACCCACATCCTGTGCCGACCAGCAAACATTCGTGCAAAAGTTAAAAAACTACATGTCAGCTGTACGCCCCGTACCCACCAGCGCCCATTGCTCAAAAACTGTGTTTGTGAATAAAGACTTGCAGAACTCTTCGCATGTGTTCCTGAGATATGATGCGTCAAGGACTGCTTTCGCACCCACGTATACCGGACCCCACAAAGTCCTTGTCAAGTTGTATTCAAGCTTGACAGTTCAAATGACTTCTCCATTCTTGCTGCAAGCTTGAAATTAATTGAACTATCAAGCTTGTATTAATACGTCAAATTCAAAGAAATGTCAAGCTTGATTTAAGCTTGTGTGCTGTCTGGGTCAGTAATGGCGCAACTTTATGTCCGTGAAAATAGTTTTAGAATCAGTTCAATAGTTACAGAGATGCCCACACCGCGTTATGTATTAGGATTATTTTCAGTGTCACTCTAAAAGAATATATTTATGTTATATAAATGAAAGGTAAGATATAATACTAAGGAATAGTGTAGCTTTCTATCGCTGAAAACAGTTTTAGAATCGGTTTAGCAGTTACAGAGATACCCGTAGAGCGTATCGCAATTCTATGAGTGTCCATGCTAAATAACTATTTTTGTTATATACAAGGGACCAAGGCCCCTGGACTCGCTACGCTCGCTTTACGTATGATGCATTCGGCCCCTAATAAGGCGTATTCGTAAAAAAGGCATAATTTCAAAAGAAAAGAAACTTAAGATCGGTTCAGATTGAATGTTACCGAGCTGCACATCGCTTGGTTATGCATGTTCTCTGGAACATAAAAATTTAAACTTCACACTACTTTTAATTGTGTAAAAGCTATGGAAAACCTTGCGTATTTGCCACCCATGGCAATTTTTCATAATTTGGCGACTTACGTATATGTATAGTTAATAATTAGTTCGAAGAAAACAGTACTTTATATGTTTTCTTTGATAAAAACTACGGAACAGCTAGAATAGCTTGCCGCAAATGGCGACTTTTCATTATTTGGCGGTTTATACAAACTCATAACCAATAATTACTGCTCACGTAAGGTTACCGTGTAAATCGTTATCCTTGTATTCATATACATAATTTCTTTGCAGATTGGCGTATTTAGCAGCACGAAATATATCATCTCGCCGCGCTGACAAATATCCAAGCTGTACTGTAACTGCTATAATGGCATGGTCAACGCCGCCAAACATTTTTACTGTAGCAAATACGCTGAACCTAACCGGCTTTACTATAATCTGCATTTTAATTATTTTTCATTTTCAAGATACTGGGTGCTAACGTTTTGAAAAACGCGTTTTAGTTTTACCCTGCTTGGAGAGATGGTCTTTTGCCAGATCGTACCTGTACCTGATGCCAAAAGGGCGCTTTTTAAATCAGCTAAAATTAGTTATTCTGTTTTGGAAAAACGAATAATCGGTAATTCTAAACTCCTGTTATCTAAGGGAACTTCCCAGACAGCACATCAAACTTGCAGCAAGCTTGATTTATCAAGTCAGTAAACTTGAATTAAGCTTGAAAATTTCAAGCGTGTAAGCTTAATGCAAGCTTGAATCAAGTGTTTCATTTTACACTTGCCCATCTTCCATTAAGCTTGACATATCAAGCTTGACATAGCAAGCTTAATTTCAAGCTTAAAAAATTTTCCTAAATACACGGTGCGCCGGTCGGCGAACTCGCCCCACATTGCCACGCATTTCCCCCCTCTACGCTGAAATTTCAATTAATCTGTTTCCATAAAGTGCTCGCGTCTAGAATAGAGCCCGGGAACTTTGGGTTGGCAGCCGAGCGCACTATCGGTTCAGCCACTGTGCCTCGAGCAGTTATGACTAAAGTTTGAAGTGACTTATCACGCCGTTTTCTCGCCAGATTGATAAGTGGGCGATGTGTTATCTGTTTCTTTAATTTTTCCATGGTATGCATCAAAATTAAAATAATGTTATGTGTGATATAAACTGAACAGCAGCACACGTTTTAAAACTTTCAAAATCGAGACAAACGGCTGATTTTGAAATCAATTTCGTAGTATAATTGTAATTTATTTTGAAGAATTTCCATATTTGGAAATATAGAATCTTTTTTTTTTTTTATTATTCTATGGTCAAGTACATTTATGACTGATGATAAATTATTTTCGAGCGGCCGGAAACCGCCTCATTCTACCACCCATAAAGTGAAGTATATCAACTAACTAAATTGTGTTAATTATATTAAAATTTATTTTTAGGGCTGATGTTAATGGAATTACTAATGTTAATTAGATTTAAATAAAACTAAAACTGCCCTCGTGTTACACTTCAGAGGGGCTTATTCCATTCATTCCTTCTTCTTAGACTTTTCAATGCCCATTCTCCTTCTCGCCTACGGAGACAGATGGCGCCATCAGCGCAATAATCAAGCTAATGGATTGAAATGTCAAGCTTGTATTAATATGTCAAATTCAAGTAAATGTCAAGCTTGATTTAAGCTTATGTGCTGTCTGGGTTTGACACTTTGACTTAATTATGTCACAAACTTTTAAATTTGGCATAAAATTGGTGTCATTCTACTTCATGTTCGTCAGTTTCACGTGATTCTACATACTTGGAATTGCTTTGTTGCAAAGGCATGAATGATTTTATGCTGGCGAAAATTGCCTAGCCTGGCAACCATCATGCTTATTTTTTCAGTTTTTATTAATATCTTCTAAAATATTCGAATTTTGAAATTTAAGTCAACTTATTGGCTTCCCGGAATTTTCCGAATTCGTGGAAACCTTCGTTAAAACTCAAATCCCTACGGTTTCGAAGGAGATATCAGAACAAGCTTGCGGCAGCGGCCGTTACTTTTTTTCAGAATAGAAGGAAATAAAAGGTAGTCCATAATACTCAGGAACTGCGAAGCTGTCTGTTAGTGAAAACAACTTTAGAATCGGTTCAGTGGTCATAGAGATGTCCTTAGCGCGTAACGCATTAGAATTATTTTGATTGTCCATGTAAAAGAACTATTTATGCTATATGCATTAAAAGTAGCCTTTAATACCCAGGAATAACGTAATTTTCCATGAGTGAGGAAATTTCCAGAATTGGCTTAATAGTTATAGAGGTACACATAGAGCGTAACGTAATTTTTATGAGTGTCCCTGTAAAAGAACTAACTATGCTATATACAAGAAAGGTAGCCTACAATACTCAGGAATAGTGCAGCTTTCCGTCCGTGAATAGTTTTAGAATCGGTTCATTAGTTCCAAAGTAAATCGAATGAGTATCCCTGTAAAAGACCTATTTGTGATTTATGCATGACGGGTAGCCTATATAATACTCAGGAATAGTGTAGCTTTCTATCAGTAAAAAAAAAAAAAAAATTTAGAATCAGTACAGACGTGAAAGAAATACCCATGCAGCTCAATGCATTAGAATTAATTTGAGTGTCCCAGTAAAAGAACTATTTAAACTTTTATTTTATTTTACTTTTAAGAAATCATGAAAGGTAGCCAATTGTTGCAGAAAACTCTGTTTAATTTCTGGGTCCGCCGTTCTAAAGGCCAGTAGGAGTAGAAAGTTCTAGCAAGTAAAGAGTCCACTTGTTAGGTTGGAACACGTAATTTCTTGCTTCTAGCTGTACAAAATTCACAGGCACTAACTCCCAGTTGCTACTCTAACAGTCCGCTCAGTAACGAAGTTTTCACAGATGTTGTCATTCACACCCAATAAAATACTTCCACAAGTGAAATATTCAGTGGAATCTTATGAGGGATTGCGGGAACAGTCCCTCAAGACTAAGCAATGACACATTTACACAGCACTTAAAACGCACTTTTAAAAACATGCAAACTACTACTTCTATAAGCGCTATAACACAGAGTCTTATGCTCTCAACAGAACTTACGTCTATTTCTCATAGCAGTCAAAAACAGACTGACTCAACCGTGGTAGCACGCTGTCGTATTTATAGGAGATGCAGAAGCTATTAGAAATTTCTCGAAATATCCCCTAAAAGAGCGGATTTTGATTACGTCATAGGAATACAGTTGAATCATTAGACTATTACGCAATATTAATGCAAGAAAATGAAATTTCAGGCAGTGGCGGCCCGTGGTCAAAAATGTTAGTGCAGCCGGAAGCATATGAGCCCCCCCCCCTTTCCTCCGGAGAGGATTGGAAAATCTTTGTTACTGAATTCGAAAGCTGGCGGATTAAGCCAATCAGATTACAGGGCTACTCATCAACACAGCCTAAAGGTCACGTGTTGGTGGAAAAATGACGTCACACCGATAAACCTCATTCCACAATTCTAATCTGAATTTCGGAAAATTAGTAGAATAAATTATTTTAAAGTACGTGCTGATAATTTCAAGTGCAGCCCGGCTGTACTTGCTGTATCCCACGAGCCGCCACTGATTTTAGGCCCCATTGGAAAAATAGCGCCAAATATCCGAAATATCGCCAAGTTTGGCGCCAAAAATAAGTGATCCCAAGAGTGACGTCAGCTAAGCTCTAACATCAATATTTCTCGAGATTTTAGAAAACCCTATGCTTACCAATGGGGAAACCCAAAACTCCATAACCCCCGGTCAAGGTAACCGATTTTGATGAAATAAAATACGAAATTTAATTATTTGGCGCGTAGAATACGAATTTTAAGCTAGTTTACCCCTAGAACAGCCGATTGCCCCCAAAATTCTTAAAACTATAATACTTAGGAATAGAAGACTTCTATTATAGAAAAAGTTTTTGATTCGGTTCAATAGTTACAGAGATATTGGCTTCGTCGGGATTCGGCTTAGGTTCGTCATTCTAATGTCCAGTGTATGTAGAAAGTTCTAGTAAAAAATACATTTGTCAGGATGGAACACAAATTTTATTGCTTCTAGAACTTCGTCGAACAGTCAGCTTGTGCAAAATTCACAGACACTAATGGCCAGTACCTTGCTTATAATAGTCCTCTCAGTACAAAAGCTTTCACAGATGCTGTATTTCTTACAAAAAATAAAACACTTCCACTGACAAAAATTCAATGGAAACTTACAAAGGAAATCATAAACAGTCCCCCAGGACTCAGCAATGAAGAATTTACACTCTGTACTTAAAAACAAGAAAAATACTGCTTCCAATAGCACAAGTTACAGGGCAATCCATCGAACTCAATTAGCGTTCGAATATAACTATCTCTGGTGGCCTGCCCTGTCTCTATTTATAGGTATCACAGAAGCTAAGCGAAAATTCTGGTAGGAGCTATTTCCCGAAGAACCCGCATAAAGCTCGAATTTTCATTATGTCATGGAAATGGAAATTAAATTAGTAATACTAAGCTACAGCGCAACATTAATGCAGGAAAACAAGAATTACTGGCCCCATTGGTAAAAGCGCACCAAATAACAGAAATGTCGCCAAATTTGGCGTCAAAAATAAGTTCCCATAAGTGAAATCACCAAAGCTCTAGCATCAATATTTCTCGAGATTTCTAGAAAACCCTATGTTAACCAATGGGCAAACTCAAAACTCCGTATGTCGCGTTCTAGTTAACCGATTTTGATACAACAAAATGCAAAATGTAATTATTTGACGCGTAGGGTACGAATTTTAGAATAATTTTATCTCAGAGGCAGAACAAACCGAAAATTCTTAACAATATATACATATAAACTGTTTAGTATTTAGATGTGCTTTCAGAGCGTAATCCAATTCTAATGAGTCTCCCTGTAAAAGAACTATTTGTGAAATATGCATAATAGGTAGCCTATAAAACACAGGTATGGTGTAGCTTTCTATTAGGGGAGAAAGTTTTGGAACTTGCATAGTACTTACAGGGATGTACATAGAAAGCAATGTATTAGAATTATTTTGAGCGTACCTGTCAAAGAACTATTTATGCTATATGCATAAAAGGTAGACTGCATATTAATGCAGGGCGTAAGCTATTTTCAGTCCAAATTTTACGCAAATCCGTTCTACGGTTTTTGCGAGATTGAATCCAAAGCACTCAAACACACAAAAATGCGAACTTTTACATTTATCATATTAGTAAAGGAGACATAATTTTTTTAAATCAATGCTGTAAAATACGGTATAATAATGCTTTTTAAAAATGTGGCTATAATATACTTTGGAACAATAGACTATACCTTTATTAAAAATCGCTTTTAACAAAGGGGCGTAACCGTTAGAATCAATTAAAATATGTACGGTATAACAATGCTGTTTAAGATTATTTGTCAATAATATACGTTGAAATAGTGAACTAAACCATTATCAAAAATGACTTTTAACAAAAGGACGTAATTGTTGGAAAGGCAAAAATACACGATATAACAATATGCTCTTTAAAAATGTGCGTCAATAATATGCTTTGAAACAGTGCACTTAACCTTTATTAAAAATGACTTTCAACAAAGGGACGTTAATTGTTGATTGTTGGAAATAATGCAGAAATAAGCGGTAAAAACAATGCTCTTTAAGAAAGTTTGTAAATAATATATTTTGAAACAGTGGACTAAACCTTTATTTAAAATGACTTTCAACAAAGAGGCGTAATTGTTGAAAAAAAGGCAAAAATACAGGATATAGCAATGCTCTTTAAATACTAGTGTCAATAATATACTTTGAAAGAGTGGACTAAACCTTTATTTAAAATGACTTTCAACAAAGGGAAGTAATCCTTGGAAATAAGGCAAAAATACTCGGTATAACAATGCTGTTTATAACAATGCGTAACAATGCCCCTGTCCATTATGTCCTCGCGAGTATTGAACCTCAATTCCACAAAATATTTTAATATGGCAAAGTAGGATGTTGACATTTCAATTTTTATACATAATGATTTTAAATGAAATCATCCCTTGTTCAAAAAGTTGACATCAGAAATGTATCAATTACTGCTGGTGTTAGCAAAAATCGAAGAAAGTCGCAAAAATATCCAGGCACGAATGGGTTAAGAATGTTGTCACTTAAACTACCGGCGGATAAGTCAGACATCTTAGACAGCAGCTGGGAAGGCCTCATATCACCAAATGCAGATCTTGAAGCAAGTGTTTAATTTTTACAGTCTCCGACTCCGCGTATACGGCAATTAATTTGGCTTTAAGAGACTTGTATTTGTCGGTAGGTGGGGGATTAAGGACAAGCTCCCGTACCGATTGTAACACTTCCAATTCCGTAAGGGAAAAAGACGTAGATCATTCCATGAAAACAGACCACTTGAGACAACAACACATTTTACAACGAGAACGACGGTTACAACACACAAGTTACATTTAGAATGAATAATCACTATCTCAGAACATACGGTAACTGCTACGCGCGAATACGTGAGCGAAGAGAAGGGATGAACGAACGTTCTCTCGCCGGCAGGGGGAGCGTCGCATGAAAGAAAGATGATATAGGAGGCGCGCTACAAACTCCCCCTCTGGTCCCGCCGACGTCCCGGCAAAGAGACCAGGATAAAAAAAAATATAGACAAAATGTGCATACAAGTGACACTAATAATTTTTTTTCTATAACAGACAGTCCTTAAGAAAGTTCGTTAAGGCTGACGAAAAAGTCACTGATTCGTAGGTTTGTGGTTATTGTTTGACCTTGGGCGGTCGTTCTCTTCTTCGCATGGGGTTTGTGTTCCCAGAGGTGTGATGACCTCCGATGGTCTGCTTGTTCGTTTGAGGTGAAAATTTTGTCTGTGGTGCTACCTTGGGAGGCCGAACTCTTTTGCGAAGTGGATTGACCGGGGGAGGTGTCTACTCCATGATAAAGGGGATAATGCTGACGTGTGGTACGTAGCTATGGGCACTGTTGGCTTGTCTAGATTGGCTATGACCAGAGCCTGATTATGACCAACAGGGGCCCCGGGCATTGATGAATTTGGGGGCCCCTATCTATGAAATTTGTTTTATTTTTCATAAAATTTTGATATAAAAAGACTATTTCAGAACAACATTGATATTGGGGGCCCTTTCGAGCCGGGGCCCTGGGCAAAGTCCCGATTTGCCCATGCGATAATAAGGCTCTGGCTATGACATAAGCGGTGGGAGACTTCTGTGTAAGTACCAAATATGGTCCATCCCGTTTGGGCATGAACTTTGCAGTTTTGGCATGGCTTGCTTTACTAAGCGGGTGCTTTGTAACCCATACTTTGTCACCAGGTACAAAGTAATATTGCCGCCTATTTTTGTCATAGTAGGATTTACGTTGATCCTGTTTTATTTCCACTCTCTGTCTAATGTCCTGTGTAATTTTGGCAAATCTTTTGAGATACTGGGTAATCTCTGGTACAAAGTTGTCGTTCTGTACCACAGCCGTGAAATCTTGCACTACATCATCGACTGTTCTCAGTTCACGGCCGAACGTGAGAAAAGCACGGGTATGGCCAGTAGTGTCGCATACCGCCGTATTCATTGCAAATCTGATGACTGGTATTTTCGATTCCCAGTCATCATGTTCGTCTCCAACCAATATGGCAAGTCTTGGTTTTAAATCTCTGTTTTTGCGTTCAACAGGGTTGGCTTGGGGAAAATATACCGGTGTAAGATTTTGATCAATCTTCAAGGTAAAACATATCTGCTGTAACACTGCACTAACAAACTGTGGGCCATTATCACTGAGAATTCGTCGTGGAATTCCATGCCGCATAAAAACTTCTTCTATGAGAGTTGTAGCACATTCTCGAGCTGTAGCTTGTTCAAGAGGAAAAAGCTCTATCCACTTGGTTGCGCAATCTTCTATTACAAAAATCCACTGTTTGCCGCTAGCTGTCTTGGGCAAAGGGCCAAACAAATCAATTGAAAGTATCTCAAAACGTTGTGAGTAGACGGGTGTTCTAAGTAGACCAGATGATTTCTGGTTACTTGTCTTGTAGCGACTGCATTCAGCACACTTTTTCACGTAATCCGATATAAACTTCTTCATTCCATTCCAATAGTATCTTTTGGCGATACGTTGATACGTACCCTCTTCGCCATAATGACCGGCCATGGGGTCATCGTGATGTTTCTTAAGGATTGCTTCCCGTTCTGATGACGGTATGACTAACTGCGCTTCTTCTGAGTCTGCATCCGGGATATAGCGATACAGAACTCCCTGGTTCATAAGAAAACCTCTTTCAGTCCAATTGTCATATGCTTCTGTTTTTTGGACATCTTCAAACGCTTCAATTATCTTCCTTAGTAATTCATCTGCAAGTTGAGCTTCTCGCATATCTTTAACATTTCTTGCTGGCATATCAGCGATGACGATACTATCAATTTCACAAACAGTCTCTTGTTCTGGATACACTGGTCGAGAAAGCATGTCAGCTATTACGTTAGATTTTCCTGGGATATAACAGACTTCTACGTTTAAAGATTGCACTTCCAGTGCCCATCTGGCGAGGCGACCGGTTGGTGATTTGAGGGTAAGAAGCCACTTCAATGGTTGGTGGTCGGATGCCACAGTAACAAGTGTACCCTCGATGTATCCGCGAAACTTCTTTAACGCCCACACAACGGCCAATGCTTGCCGTTCCGTTGTAGAGTAGTTTTTCTCTGCTTGGGTAAGCAGTCTGCTGGCATACTCAATTGGATGTTCTTCAGATCCTTCGCCTTGAAGTAATACGGCTCCGAGCGCGTAATTACTTGCATCGGTACGTATTATATATGGTTTGGTACCATCCGCTTGCTTCAGAATCGGTGGGGAAATGAGGCATTGTTTTAGAGTTTTGAAAGCTTTCTGCTGCGAAAAACTCCATTGCCATGATGTGTTCTTTTTTGTTAAATTGCTTAAAGGCCTTGAGATTTCTGCAAAATCTTTTATATAACGTCTGTACCATGAGCATGTTTGTAGGAAAGATTTAACTTCTTTTACGTTTTTGGGTGGTGGTATATTCTGGATGGCTGATGTCTTCTCAGGATCTACCTCGATTCCGTTCTCCGTAATCCAAAATCCTAGGTATTTTACTCTAGACACAGCAAAATGACATTTTTCTCTATTTGCACGAAGTTTAAATAAGAGTAATCTTTGGAAAACACTTTTTAGATCTGATATATGTTTTTCAAAAGTTTCTGATAAGACGATTATGTCGTCTAAATACGTAAGAGTTAGGATGTCGCCGAGGCCATTCCTGAAACGATCCATAAGGCGTTGAAATGTAGCTGGTGCCGTTTTGAGACCCATTGGCATTCTCAGAAATTTAAAGGTTCCAAAAGGACACACGAAGGCTGTTTTGTCCTGGTCATCCGGATGGACTTGAACTTGGTGGTAACCTGATTGTAAATCTATTGTTGACATAAATGACGTTTGTTTGGCTTCATGGAGAAGCTCATCCATTCTGGGTAATGGGTAAGAGTCAGCCACTGTAATTTCGTTTAACTTTCTATAGTCTATGCAAAGACGCACTTTACCATTTGGTTTCGGTACGAGAACCACTGGTGAAGCATAAGGAGATTCACACTCCTCGATGATTCCATCTTTCAAAAGCCTATCAAGTTCTTGCTTAAGGAGTTCTTTCTTGACTGGATTCATTCTATAAGGGGGTACCGCTACTGGTGAGTGGTTGCCGGTATCTATTTTGTGCTGGATGAAAGGGGTTGGTTCTCCCCCTGGACTAAAGATACCTGAAAACTTTTCTAACAATTTACATAATTGTAACCTTTCCTCAGTAGATAAGTGACTGCCTTCAGTTTCCTTTAAAACACAAGTGTTCAGTTTAGGAGGTTCGATATCTTTATCAGATGACCTAGTGCTACAGTTTTGTAAAGGTGAGTCAAAAGTGTCTTTATGTGGCTTACAAGGTGGTACGATACATCTTTTTCAAAATTGAATCTTTTCCTAGGATTACAGTTGAAATACCATTTTTTGTTTTGGGTATCTAAGCTAATACCAGCTTTGGATAAAAAAATCAGTACCAAGGAGGGTACGATTATCTTTAGCTGTCGGTAACGCGTATATTGTAGTAGGAAGTCTTTTCCCCATTAGTTCAATGTCTACATCGGTGTTATAAACTTCAGAGAACTTCGACATTCCGTCCGCGAGTGTTACATTTAAATTTACTTTATGAAAATTTATCCCTTGTTCTCGGAGGAGATTATACAGGGTTTCACCAGCAACAGTGTGGCTAGCCCCAGTGTCAGCACATGCTAGACCCCACATACCATTTACTTTAATCTTCATTAACATTGCCTGGGGTTCTTGTATCGCACACGTTTGAAATTTCAAGCAGCTAACCTGGGCGGAATCAACTTTAGCGTTTGGCGTACACGTAGGACATTTTGCCTTTACGAAACCCGGTTTCCCACAGCCATAGCAGCTAATAGGTCTTTCATAATTTTTAATAACAGTTCTATTTGTTGAGTATTTATGATTAACACCATTCTTACAATTTTTAAATTCATTACTGAACTTGTACTTAGAATTTTCCTTATGTTGTTCTTGTTTTGTGTTTCTACCTTTTAGGTTTCTAATTTCTTCGTAAGAATCTAGTTTATCAACTAAAGAAACTGGATCGTTCCACTCGTTCCAGTGGTCTAAAAAATGTTCTTTGTAATCAGGAGGACACTTCTTTTTTATTTGATCTGAAATTATTAGATCTTTCAACTGATCAAACGTAGTGACATTCAGCTCATTGAGCCAACCTTCAAAAAAATTTCTTAAGTCATAGAAGTAATCTCTCCACGTAGAGTCTGGACTTTTCCTGTGTTGGACGAAGGATTGTCTAAATTTTTCCGCACTCATCTTGAATCGGCGTAATAAAATCTTTTTTATTTCCGCATACTCCTGTGGGTTATTCTGAGAATCCGATTCTATTGCAATTAACTTTGAAATTTCAATAGGTAAAAGCCCGATCAGGTATACTACCCATTTTGATTCTGGTATTTTAAAAAAAGTCAATTGTTTCTCAAAAAGGTTTAAAAATGTACTAATGTCATCTACCTTTGGGTCAAATTGAGGAATTAACCCCTTAATTTCACTTTTTAAGAAGACTTTTAAAGAAGATCTAACGCATATTCACGCAACATCTGGAGAAAATAGCCCAAAATTCGCAGCCAGACGATTAGATCGACAGCCACGCGAGGAGAAATAATTCCGAACCTGCACACTAGGACGCTTCCTAGTAGAGAGGAGACGGGCTCAGCCCGAGCCCGGGCTCGTGCCCTGTAATTCACGATTGCGTTCGGGCGCGGGCTCGTGAAAAATGTCTCCTTTATTGAGCATACTCCTTGAAACGGATTTTAAAAAGCGATTCATCGGAAAAATAAACGTACTGATGTGACTTGCAACAAAATAATTGATGGATAAAAAGCTAGCTTTTTCACATAATTTACTAAATGGTGTGTTGTGCTATTTCATTTGTGTGTTAAAATGCTGTTAATTCAAAATTTTGGCCTCATTATTTACTGGTCTATCTTAGTTAAATGTATATATTCACATCGTATCTTAAAATATTTTTTAACAGGAATTTTGTTCCTATCAACTAAATTCTTATGCAATAATAGATTCTTATGCAATTCTATGCAAATATGCAAATTTCTTAAATTTACTATGTAAAATCTCTTTTCTGGACGGGTTTTAAATATAACATTTTTTAATGTCACTATACGAGATTTATAACTTGTATTTTTCTGTATCTAACATATCTAAGTACATAAGAATGTTTAACACTGATGTGAGTACTCATCGGAATTTTTAATAAAAATAGTAACATTACTGTTATTATTTGATAAACATGGATATAAAGAATTAGAAAGTGCATTAAGAGTTTGAAACTATATTTGTCTTTAATTTGCACAAACGGCAAAATTTATCGTATTGTATCAATGAAGTAACTGAATTTTATTTATCTTTAGCTGAAATTTCGGGCTCCGGCTCCGACTTAAATAATATTGCTCGGGCTCGGATTAAAAGTCCTCGGGCTCGGGCTTCAAAAAATGAGCCGAACTCATCTCTACTTCCCAGTGCTCAACTTTTTATAAATTCGGCCATTCGTCGGCATGATTGAATTGAAAAGAAAGACTAGAACTACTATAAATTCACGCTGCAATGTTTCCACTCCTTTTTCTTTTTAATGTTTTCTACTGGGCTCAAATTTCATCATGCTGTTATTCATTTTAACGAGAAACTACACTCTCATTACAAAAACTGCCCAGAATACAGATCTAGGTTTAAATGACATTAAATCATGAAAAGTATCGGTATCGGCCGATACCATAACTTAAAGGTATCGGTATCGGCTATTTCTGAAAATGAATTTATAGGCAAAGTATCGGTATCGGTCATCGGCGAAAATGTGGTATCGGTCTATCCCTAATTTTTAGTTTTATACCTAATCAAAATATGTTTTTTTAATTAAAATTTTACTAAAAAATAGTCCTCCTAATGCAGGCTCATACCAGGGACGTACCCAGAAAAGAATTTCGGAGGGGGTCCAAACGGTGAAAAAGGCAAAATTTTTCACAAAAAGACTTCATCATTCTTATTTTGTTAACAAAAACTGAAATTTTGGGGGGACTGAAATTTTGTCCGGACCCCCTGGACCCCCCCTGGGTACGTCCTTGGCTCATACCTTAAAAAGTTTGCTCATTTTAGACCAAAGCTTTAATATAAATTTTAAAAATAGAAATTGCGGACGAAATTCGTTTTTTTTTTAAATTTTCTAAATGCACATACATTTTAAATGCATCATTAGTACAAACATTTAAATATAGATGGCAGAACGGGCCTAATAGCCTGTGAGCTACTGGCACCGACGGTTCGAATAGCCACTCTGGTCGTGCCCGTGATGGCTGTCAGGGGAGTCAGGCGCGTGGTGCGTGTGAGTTAATATTCCTAATATAATGCATATAAATTTAGCCGACAAAGGGACGAGATTTACTATAAAAGTTAACTTATTAGTGCTACAGGAATTTTTAGTCCGAAATCTTGACGAAAACACCATTGGATGGCTTTATTTATGGAATCACGTACACAGATCTCAAGTTGACACAGATTTCATCTGGTCGCGGAATATAAATTTCTTATACTTTTTTTCCCTTGAATTTTTTGTCTGTATTTGCATTGCATTGCTTTTAGAAATAATCCTGTAAAATTTTAAACAAAATTATTATAGAATAATGAAATCCTGAAAAAATAGTTATAAACAAATTAAAGCATAATTTTAAATTTTAAGTAAATTAATAATTAAAATACGAATTTATTTTTTGTTTATTTTTACGTGCATTTTTTACCTTTTGATTTTTTAAAATGTATTTGGGTAGCTTTAGGAAAATACGGTTAAATTTTTAAAATAATCAAAATCCCCATTTAAGGGGGGAGTTTAGGAGGTCCAGACAACCTCCCGAAATTTCGATTTTTGCTACGAAAATGATAATGATAAAGTCTTTTTATGGAAAATTCTACTTTTTTTACCGTCTCTGGACCCCGGTCCGAAATGCTTTTCTGAATACGTTCCTGCACTTAATACATACAAAAAGTGTTAGATAAAAAGTTATTACATAAAATATCATTAGTAAAATATTACTACGTGTTCACTTCACTTTACGGAAGTGATTAAGGTGATTAGATTTTTAAACGAAAACTTGGGGACAAAAAGACTTGGACTCCAAAAACGGGCATCCAAATCCAAACAAAACTCTAACCCCGGATTGGTTTTTGACTCCCTGCCTCCGTGGTTTGTGCTTTCTGCCATTTCATTCTCCTGTTTGTTGTTGTGATTACAACTCTAAGTTCAGTGTTTCAGTTTTATGAAAACTTGCTTTATCCTGACAAAAAATTTGAAACTCCCTATTGAACTCATAGTATCAATTTTTATTCTACAAATATGCGTTTTAAATACTTTTTTTACTGAATCATTCTTTTGATG
Source organism: Cheiracanthium punctorium (assembly GCA_038373885.1). Lineage (NCBI taxonomy): Eukaryota > Metazoa > Arthropoda > Arachnida > Araneae > Cheiracanthiidae > Cheiracanthium > Cheiracanthium punctorium. Next base: position 37,907 of record JAWZYV010012852.1, read on the forward strand.
TTGACGTATTTCGATTCCCGGATTGTGACGTCACATGAAGTCGAAGTATCGAGTAGGAACTGGAAAGGTGACAGGGTTGCCTATACTCGCTAACTGGAAATAAATTTATATCTGTAAATCTGTACTAGCATTTAAAAACTTTTGATTGTTGCATTTTTTAAAAAGATTTCAGTGTGGTTTACTGTTTAGATTTGTTTATTAGTAATTTATAGTTTAAATTAGAATAATGTCTACTCCAGCTCGGAGACGACTAATGCGCGATTTTAAAAGGTAAGTTTCATTATATCGCAATTTTCTTTATAGTTTCAAAATAAGTATATTATTTAAGGTAAACAGATCTCATTAGGTTGCTGTTTTATACCAAGTTATGCATCTAGTTAGTTGTATCATGCTGAAAAATTCCCTATTCGTTATGTAAACAAGTGATGCTCATTGAAGTTTACTTTAATGCACATATCCCTTCGCATTTCTTGATTTGCTATCTCTTATATGATGCTTTTTTAAGTTAATTTATTGTATTTTAACGATTAATATCGCGATTATAATGTGATTTTTTGCAGAAATAACTTAAGCCTATAAATGTGATAAACGTATTTACCTCCATAAACAAAAATTAGTTTTGGATTCGATTTGTTGTAATAACTTATGTGTAGTTTATGTGTTTTAAAAGGCAAATTTTTTGTCAAGTGAAGTGTAAAAGGAAAAAAGTCTTATTAATTTTTTTGGGAAGTTAATTTTAATGTTTATCTTTAACCTATATTAACGTTCTTATATTGACATGTTTGTTTTGTTGATGATTAACGTGTATTTGTAGTTGGTAGCTTTTTTTCCCCCACTATTTTTAAAATTTGGTAAGCTTTTATTGATGATTCAGAAAAAAAAAACTAATCGTAATAGCTGATTAATTAGTGATTTTTCAGTAATTAATCGCCAACATTTTAATGTAACTGTATTAGAATTGTCTTTATATATGTGTCATCATTAATAATTGTTTTTTTTATGTCTTTTATATCGGCTATTTATGAAGTATATTAACATTAGACAAATGATATGCAGTCAGTGACTGGTTCTATTCCATTTGTGGGGTATTCACCAAGTTGTGATGATATTTCATTATGGTAAATGAATTGAACAATAAAAAACATTGTAATTGCAAACTTGTGGCTGTAGCAGCCATCAAGTTTGCTTTGTGACATTACTATATGCTAAGACTGCAAAAATGTACTTGAATATTAGCATTTCTGGGAGATTTCACCACCAACAGGGGTACCACTGGTCAGGGAGATTTGGGAAAACCTGGAAAGTCAGGGAATTTTATTTTGGTATAAAAAAACGTCTGGGGGAAAATTGCAAATTTTGGTCGGATACCTGGAAAATCGGCAGAACTCAATGTTTGTAAACATTCTTCCATTCACCATTAATCTAGGAAGCTAGAAGCAAAGTTGATATCATACAAGCCTATAGTTAGTTACCAATGACCCTCATCACATTAGGTGTTAGTTGCTTGTGACTGTCTTTTGCTCCAGTTACCTTGTGATGTTTATATTTCCCTTCGTACCTCTGCATGTTCATAAGCGTTTTGAACACAGAAATAGTATTATGTAAGGTTTCAGAACAAGTTAGATTGTTGTTTAAATATTTTAACCATTTCTTTTGAATTTTAACCTTAAAAAAACTTCGGCAAATTCAGCAACTCACTGAACAGCTAATTTAAAATGAGCAAACAGTGGAAAGTTTTCAGCCTAAGAAAATTTTGGTAGATTAAGCAACCTATCTATACACCTAATGTAAACAGGTCAAACACTGGCTTGTTTTTAATTTTTAAAACCTTGGTGGATTTTGCAACTTAGCTGTACAGCTAATCTAAAATCAATATGCAAAGAATAACATGTAAATAACACCAACAAAAACATCCACTATCACTCTATAAAAGTACTGATATGATTCATTAAATAAAAGCACTTACCTTATTTTTTATTTCAGTCACTTACTTCACCATCCATTATGCCATCTTCACCGTGAGCAATTTCTGCTTCACTATTACCTCATTTATCCCTCCCTCATTTTCATCTCCTTAACGTACTCCTATAACTCACAATTTCCTCCTCCCACCCTCCTCGCCAACATCTGCACACCCATCATTAACATGTTTCCTCTTATTTAACTTCACACCATATTTGCAACAAACACACATGCTATGAAACCAACTTTCATTAACCATTCAATAACACTTTACTCCTTTTAACACCATAATATGATAAAATTTGAAACTACAATCAAATATTCTACAACAGAATTCCTTGATGTCTTAACTCATGATAAAAAGTGCCCAAAACAAAATCAAGTTCATACACGCACACACACACACACACACACAAAAAAAAAAAATACTCCATGGCTTTAACAGAAACAAATTCGGCAAAACTTCTCTTAAAAAAATGCATGTTTTTTCTGTCACTATAAGCTCATAACCCTTCACGATGATAGTCATTCTTCAGTAGCCAATAATTGCTGGAGGCTTTTCGCCAATCACAGCTACATCGTAAACAAAACAAAAACATAAACCACATACCAGTACACTAGGATCATTCTCTGTTTTTGTTTTTAACCTAAAATAAACTTTGGTGGATTAAGCAACCTAGCTGTACAGCAAATGTAAGCATGGGTAAAAGTGCTGCGTTTTTAACTTAAAAAAACGTCAATGGATTTAGGAACACAGTTATTCTAAAATCAGCATGATTATAATAGCGCATAAATAACACTAACAGAAACACAAAAAACATCCAATATTGCTTTAAAAGTACTGTAAACGATTCATTAAATAAAAGCATTTACCTTATTTTTATTTCAGTCACTTACTTTCAGAACTGTCCATTATGCCATGTTCACTCTCTGTGCAACTCACTTCAACTTCACTATTACATCATTCTTTCCCTCTCGCCTTCATTGGCATAACAAACTACTATGACTCACTATTTCCTCCTCCCTACCTCATCACCAACATCAGCACACTCATCACTAACATGCTTCCTTCTATTTACTTCTATTCAAACGACATTTGCGACAAACATACACACTTGCTATGTGAAACCAACTTTCATAAATCAGTCAATAACAATCTCCTTTTAACTCCATAACATGAAACAACTTCCAATTTTGGCAATGGAATCCCTTTAGACAGCATATCAACTCATGATAAAAAGTACTTAACCGCTTCGCTCCCAAGATTTGATTTGGAATGCTCTCTCAAAATCTCAGAAATGCCCAAGAAATGTTTTTGTATGCTTTCCCTCATGAAACACGGTTCTCTCTGTCAAAACAGGAGTGCAAAGAGTCAGTGGGAGGAAGGGGTATCTTCCACCCTCTCCTCCCCGAAGTATTTGCAAAACACCTGTTTGTAAATATAGCTGATCACCCAAAGAGGGAGGGGCCTGCAATAGCAAACACAAGAAAGGGGTTTTTCACACTTGACACTTGTAAATGGATGTTGCAAAGAATGGGGGAAAGAAGTATTGTCCAGGCTTAACCCTACAAGGCACTTGGTACCGTACGTGGAACAACAACTTTAATTATTCCTCTATGTCTATAAAATACTAGAATAGGCATCTGTCAGTTTTTTAGAGTATTTATACATAGATAGCAAGGATATAATTCAGGCTATTTCGTGTAGGTGTACTTACTGTTCATATTATGGTAAAATCATACAAGCTGGTGCGCACCCCATGTAAAGACGGCGACAATTGCTGAAGCTTGGTAGTTGCCAAGCCTCGGCGATTGTCGCCAACCATTTTGCACGATCAGCATAGTCAAAGTCTTTTCACACATTAAAATTGCACATATATTCCACCTACAAAAACATTACAACAAAATACACCTCCATATTGAACCTAAAAAATCGTCAGCAAATTCAGTAGCAGGCAATTTAAAATGAGCAAACAGTGGACTGTTTTTAACTGAAAAACTACAGTAGATTAAGCAACCTAGGGCCCGATTCAAACGAAACAGAGTTCTATCGTTTTCCGTTGCGATCGCGGAAATTTTCGACTGTTCCCTATGTTTCCTATTCAAGTGAAACCTGTCTATCGCTTTTGGATCATGTGACACTGCGATCAGTGTTTTGCTATCGCTTTTTCAAAAGCGATCGTTTTCGAGAACATGGCGGATCGATCGGCGGATGGTTGATAAGAAGATTACAACAACAACGAAGACTCGTTATTTAACCCTCCAAGCTGCTGAGACGTAAAATCCCGTTAACTTCATTCCAGTTTTCACTGCAATGCATCTATAATTTAAATTATTTATACCAAGGTATCATAAAATATATTTCGATATTAAAGATTATAGGTATCTTCGGAGTTAAACTTTTTAATGATTGCAAATCTTCCTATTGAATTTTTTTTTTTTTTTAAATAATTTTAAAGCTGCATGAAATTTTTACCGTGAAAACAACTTTACATTATTTGCCCATTTCCAAGATGCTCAGAGGGTTAAAATTACGAAGCAATCCGTAGGAATTATCAGACAGGGAATTCTGCAAAAGATTTAGGTCTGCGGACAGCTGAATTTTCTCACAGAATAGAATTTCTGTAGGGTTTATTTTCTGTCGGCCTTCGAGTTCCACTCTAGCAGACACTACGATGCAGGCGCCATCTATAGTCCTTATTTTAAATCGTTTATTGCTCGTTAAATTTGATGTTTGAAACAGCGCGAAAAAATACATGAATAATTTCTCGAATAATGATCGAATAATTTCTCGCTAAAATAAGCATCCTAGCAACCCTCCTAAACAAATACAAATACATACCACTATATTAAGGATGTCTTTGATTGTTAATTATATATCAGAACATAAAATATATAGTAATTCTACCTCTCCATTATAATTATAAACAGCTTCTCTGCTACAGAAAAATAAAATGTAGTAGGCAAACTAGAGAACAATTATTATTCGATAATTCGAACAATTCGGCATGATAATTATGACGAACAATACTATTATTAATAATTTTCTAAAAAAAATCTTCATAAATTAAAAATGTATTTCCATGATTATAAACATACAAAAAATATTAACCTAAACCAATTAAAATTTTAAAACATTAACCTACAATACTGTTGGGGAAAAAAATTAAGACACAGCCTGTTGTCCGTTGAAGCTCAAACATAAATAAATAAACAGTTAGTCGTCGCCATTAAGTTAAAAGTTTTTTCCAGAGAAAGATGCGATTTTTTTATTGGTTAACAGCGACTTTCTACGTCACCGGAAGTTGCGTTTTCACTCTGTGGCGATAAAGTTTCGATCTAGCAAACCTGTAAGTTCGATCGCCTATTTTGTTTCACTTTGAATACACTTTTGCGATCGCTTGTAAAAGCGATCGAACTTCCAGAGAGAAAACGATCATTTTGGAGACGACCGATCGCGTTTCGTTTGAATTGGGCCCCTAGTTGTACAGCTAATGTAAACTGGGCAAACACTCGCCCGTTTTCAACTCAAAAAAAAAAAAAAAAAACCATAACATCAGTGGATTAAACAACCTAGTTGTACCCCTCAGATAAAGTCAGTAGGATTAGAATAGCACATAAATAGTACTTGCGACAACATAAAAACATCAAATATCAATTTAAAATTCACATTAAAAACCTTAAACATTTTGTTTAAAAACCTTAAACCTTAAACACCAAAACTTGAAACAAAGATTCTTTAAAAAAAGCACTTACCTTTATTTTTTTAATTAACTGCACAAAAATGTCCCTAACAACTACCGGCTTATAACGTAAAACCAGCATGCTTTCTTTTATTTACTTTTATATGGACGCTGCATTTGTAACAAACACACATACATCAGCCGATAATGTAAAACCAACATGCTTTCTTTTATTTAGCTTTATATTCACACCATATTTCTAACAAACACACACACACACACTTTCTTTTCATACAATAATATAACATATTTCATTCTCTTCCATCCTTAACATGAAACAATTTCAAATTTCCAAACTGACGATACATGTCTTTTTATGGTTGCCAGTCAAAACTACCACCAGCAGGTTACGTGACTCCCGCTGTGCATCGCCCACGCTGGCGTCAGAACGATCACCAAATGAAATGTAAACACAAACATTGATATGTAAACAAGCACTGGATACTGAATATAGTCCCATATTATTGCTAAAATTGATTGAAAATCAATCTTCCGAATGTGGGTTTGTTTATTTTTGAAAATTAACAAAGAAATAGTTAGCAAAGAGTTTTGACCTGGAAAAAATTACCGTGTGCTGGAGTTTGTTGTATCAAAAAATCATTTGAATACTAAAATTTCACAATAAGTACCAAAAAAGTATAGCTAAGGCTGAGTGTATCGCATACAAAACTGAAATAAAAGTTATTTTCTAGTAAAATATTACGTTATTATTTTTTAAACTATTTTTCCCGAAATAATAATCTCTAACATTATCACATATATTTATTTCAGACACAGAAAAAAAATTGAGCCTTGTAAGGTTAAGACCGGATATCTGGGAGCCTCCATTTTTGGCTGGGACTTGCGGATTGAAAGCAAAAGGGTTAAAACAAATTAAACATACTCTCAATGGCTTTTACAGAAACAAACTGGGCAAAACTTCTGACACAGTGCTAAAGAAATACATCTTTCTGGTTGTTGTAACCTTATAACACTTCACAATGATGAGTCATTCTTCACTGGGCATTAATCGCCTGACAATTGCACCAAAGGAAGCCAGAAAGATAAGCAAACAAAAATGTAAATATAAACAACATACATAGTCCTAGAAACATTCCATTTTAGGCCTTGAAATTAGTGGTGTTCTGTTCATTGTTTCATAGTTTTAACAATGCAGTGCAAGTATTCAAAAATATCAATTTCTGGAATTTCATTGCAAAATAGTCTGGAAAACTTGGAATTTTTTTTTTCCCAGAAACTAGTGGCAATCCTGATCACCATTTTGCAAATTTATCACTTGCTTGTCAGTGTGGTGGCTGTAATCAACAAGTACTTGAAAATACATTTATCAAATTTCCATGATAAACATGTGTTTATTATAATCTGTACTAATAGTGTCTAATACTACTGTCTTCTTAATGATAGCTCATTAAAAACAGAAAAAGGTATGATTGCAGAATTTGTATCAATTACCAAATAGTACATCTCTCTCATTTATAATTATAATGAATTTAAAGAGAATAAATTCATAAAATGCTATTAGAGTAATTGTCAAGGTTTGGCCAATTTCTGTTTAGAGGTCCTGCCAAGAGAAGACAGTCTGAAGGCATACATTAATAAAATACCGTATTAGCCTGAATATAAAGCTACACCAAATTTAATGCAACCTCAAACTTTTTCATCTTGAACGTTTAGAAAATCTGTTATCTAGACCTCAAATTTAGCAGCAGTTAAGTTTTAAATGGGAAATGATCAGTCAAAAAATATCGCATTATATTTGGGCTAATACAGTAGTCTAAATTTGAGACCTGTTCAGCTTTCCATACCAGCACAGTTTTGCATGTATGCAAAGTTGTATTCTATCCATGCTAGTAAATATTGATATTTTTAGAAAAATGTATGCACTGCATTGCTAAAAATTGCCAAACTGATATATTACTGTGATTTGTAAGTTAATATTATCTGCTTTTGTAGAATGAATGAGAATGGCTCTTAATCCCCTTTGTTTTATAAAGAATATTTTTGATGTGTGGAAGAACAAATCTCTATGCAATATTAGAGTGAATTAAATGTAGGCAGGGGCATAGCCAAGGGGGGGGGTTATGGGGGTCATAACCCCTCCCTCCATGAGAAATTTTTGCCATATAAAATGTATATTCTTTACTACATTATCACGCACAAGTATACATATATATGAGTTGTAGTAGTCGTAACCCCCCTCCCCCCCATGAAAAATTTCTGGCTACGCCCCTGAATGTAGGATAAGATTTTAAAAGGTTAAAAACTACACAAATAAAATCCTTCGATAGCAGCTTTTGGTGGCATGCCATCGCTGTTTCTTGCTTGCACTGATCTCTTTCCTCAACGTCTCGCCCCATCCCGTATTGATCTGCTCATGTGTCATGTCATTAACTGCTCCATCAGTAGTTTGGATCTGAAGCCACAAACAATAATGAAATTGTAAACTTCAACTCAAAAACCCCTTACAAATTTAAAATCGCTGCCATCCGTTCCTATGTCAGTCATGCCATTACAATCTTCTCTGACGAAATCCTCCTCAAAAATGAAATTCAGTTCATCAAAACTCAATGTAAAATTGCAGGCTATCCAAAATCCCTTGTCAAGAACCTCTTTAAAAATAGAATTAAAAAACTTGAACACATTTGCAGCCATCAAAAAGAGAAACTGATGTTTACTTAAACTATACCCTACTGCAGAGGAGCAGCTATAAAAATAACCAATGAGGCCGCAAAGAAAAATATCGAAATACCTATAAAGCCTAATCAAAATATTTTCAAACGAATGCGCAGTGATAAAGACCGATAGATAAAGATGAAACCACTGGAATCTATAATAGAATCTCTCTAAAATAGCCCAAGAACAACCCATTAAAATTAATTTTAATGAAATCAAAATACTCGCCGACTATAAAAATATCAATTACGCACTAAAAATGGAAGCACATCAGATCCTAACTACAGCTGGCGCAGTTAATGACATGACACATGTGCAGATCGATCTAGGATGGGTCGAGACGTTGAGGAAGAGATCAGTGCAAGCAAGAAACGGTGATGGCTAAAGAAGGTGGTGGCAGGCCACAGAAAGCTGCTACCGAAGGATTTTTTGTGTGTAGTTTTTAACCTTTTAAAGTTTTAAAGCAAGTCCTTTTTACTACTTTTAATCAAATGTAGGATAAGATATTTACAACATTGTCATAAAAAGAAGGAATTTTCTGCAGAAATGTAACAAAACTACTCTTGCAGAAAAATTCGAGAGAATTTGTCATAAAAAGAGAAACTTCAAATTTTATTTTTTGAAACCACATTAATTCAGAATGCAACTAAAAACATATCATTGACTATGACTCATTTTCCAACATTTAAATTTTTAATTCTTGAAAAGAGGTTATTTATGATAAAAAAATAGCATTGCTTGTTTTACATTGTATGAGTGGCAAAATGCCTTTAAAATGTTTTGGTAATTAATTTGCTGATTTAACTCGTACATTGTCTTTCTATCTTAAGGGTTGCAATGTTAATAAGCAATAAGTATTGTTTTTGTAGACTTCAAGAAGATCCCCCAGCAGGTGTAAGTGGTGCTCCTACGGATAATAATATAATGATATGGAATGCAGTAATTTTTGGGTAAGCCTTTCTATTCTTAAATCATGAGTATCTTTTTTACTACGATTTACAGGAAATCTACAAGCAATAAAAAAGTCACTGACTTCAACTCAAATACTATAAAAAATTACAAAATAGCAGCTGTTCATTCTTATATCAACTGTGCAATTAATATTTGCTCTATCAAAGCACTTTTTGAAGATGAAATAAATTTTATAACTAAACAATGTAAAGAAGCTTGTATCCTGACAATAATGCAAGGTTTAAGAAAATTAACATTTTTAACTGTGGACAAAAGAAAATAACCAACTTTTACAAGTATGATTTCTTTCTACCAAGGGGTTGGGCCAAAAATCGCTAATAAAGCTCTTAAACATGGTGTTAGAATTCCCATCAAACCCAACAATAATATTTTAACGAAAGATAAATCATGCCAAATGCATTGATTATAAAACACTTTACACATCAATATTTTTGTACCAAATTTGGCAATGTATTTTTCTTATATCTGACGAGATTTCGGAGAGAAAATAATTTGTATTATCACTATAAATCCAATTTTATGAAACCCTTTAAAAGAGATTCCAATTTTGTTCCATGTAAATCCGTTAACCCATTTTGGGTTCTTATGCATTAACGGATTTTCATCTGTGGGAGAAATTCCACTAACGCAATCCCTCTCCCACTCCTATGCAGATAGCCCTTAGCCATCCCTTAACGAGACACAATTCACTAAATCAGTTGATTGTAGCACGAGTAACGGATTTTCAAAATTCCCAAAGAAATCGTCATAGCTTAATATTATCACATTAGATATTTTTCGATTTACCGCCAAATAATGAAAATATTGCCAATCTCGGTTCATTTTTCAAAGCATTTTTTTTCGTACCATATTTGGCAATTTATTACAAAAGTTGCCAACATTGGTGACTTTTCTCTAAATTTTCGACTTTCTCTAAACTGCCATTGACCATATTATATTGGAATTATTTTGAGTGCTCTTGTAGAAGAACTATTTAACTATACAGACACTCTTTTCGATGGAAAGCTTCATCTTGTAATCCTTAACAACATATATGAATTAGAGATGTAACGAATAGTGATTTGGCCGAATATTCGGCGAATAGCTCAGGCCAAATACCGAATATTTGGCAAATAGTTTAGGCTGAATACCGAATATTCGGTGGCCGAATATTAAATTTTTAAAATTTCAATTTAATTGTATATAAAATATCGCTTTTCAATTTTGTAATTAAATACTAAATAAAGACTAATTAAAATTCATTTTATGTTATTTGTAGGTACTTAAAAACACACAACAGTATATTATCTGTAAAACTAAAGAAATCTTGGTCATGGAAAAAATAGCTTTTACAAAGTAAAACTAATAACAGCATAATTATATTTTGAGATATTAATATCACAGGTTATTGAAAAAGTCTGAAGACTATTTTAAGAGTTCGTATGGAACGATATCACCAACTGCAGCCAGTGATTTAATATAAATTCTTTCTCCATCCTTTTTTTGAATAATCATATTTTCGTTCACTGCAAGCGCATTATGCTAACTTTTATATCAACAGTTAAAATTACAACATATTTTTTGATAAATGATGATTGTTTCCACAAAATATTTCTTAATCTTTTGGGTGAGTTTTTATTTTTCAACCAAATTTTTTTGTAATTTTGTTGCATTATAATGTGAAACGTGTTTATAAAATTCATTAAAATGCTATTTGAAAAGTGAATTAACAGAAGAGATTTGTTGGCCAATACTTCACAGAAAATTTTAGAAAAAAAAAAGGGAGGGACATAATTCTAAAACTGGTTGTCAAAATTATGTAACTGAACAAGAGAAATCTACACAACTTGAAATTGTAGGCAAAATGCATGCTGTAAATTGTGCAAATGCTGCGTATTTGACACAAAGATGAATGTGCTGATTTAATATGCATTTATGGGTAACCTGCCACGTACCAGCAGTTTATCTTGCAGACTTTTTTTGTATTTTTAAATCTGTGTGGCAGACTGGTACAGAAAATTCTGCAACTGGGACTACACATAATCACATCATGTTTTGGGCTTGACAGCCTCCGAGAAAAACATACATATTTAGCAGCTTTTCAGAATTATGTTTCTTGAGGATCTGTAAGAATTCCTCCTATCCCCACCCAATAAGGAAATTAGAAAATGAAGTCAAGTAACATCACCAAGTAGTAAAGTCTGCATTTTTGTATTATTATTAAATACATTAGATTGTTCCTTTTAGCTTAAAATTCAATGACTTAGAACATTTTATAATATGAAATTAACATTTTAAAGTATAGCTAAGCAATCTTTTTTGTAAATGCATTAAAAAAAAATAGGTTTCTCATTTTGTTTTGAAATTATTCAGCTCAATATCTAGCAATATTCGGCCAAATACCTGTTCAGTATTCGGCTTACGGAATATTCGGCCAACTGAGTATTCGGCCTACCGAATATTCGGCAAAAGAGCCGAATACCGAATAGTGGCCGAATATTCGTTACATCCCTAATATGAATTTTGTTTCATTTCTGTTAGCAGACTATCTCTAAAACTAGAAGTTGAAGCCCGTTGTGAAGGCAATTGCAACAGGCTCTAGAAAAAAATTTTTTTGACTTAAATGTGTCTACACTTAATAAACTTAATCTTCGTCCACCTAAAATAAATAACTTCATGTTCAATTTTTATTATACAGTGAAACCTGTATAAAACGGAATGCGAAGGGACCGACAAAATTTTCCGTCCAAGACAGGTTTCCGTTTTGTAGAGGGACCCACTTTTAAATAAATAAAATAGAGACAGAGAGATCGATCAAATTTCGCTTACCTTTTAAAAGAAGAAAATCCTCGTAAAGAAGATAGCTTTTAATTAAATGAATGAAAATTTATTATAAGCATAATTTCAGAAAAAGAAAAAAAAATAATTTTAATTATTTTTTAAAATAATCAAAAATTGTTTTTTGCACTAACGGTGCACTCGCAATGCGATTTTCTACAGTGATTCTTGCAATATGTACAATATTTGACAGTTCCGCTTAGCCTTTGAAGGCAGAAAATTCATGCAAGTTCCTTATGCGACGCATTGCTTCGGGATACGAGTGTATTGCAAGATTCGGTAACTTGCTCTTCTTCCTCACTGCTGTTATTATTATTAATTGTATCATTTAAAAGAAGTTTTTTAACTTCACCAAATGGTGTTCCTGTGGCTAATTTGTCATCTAATGTCACAAAATCTAAGGCATTCAGTTTAATTTCACTTTCTTCTAGCATTGTTTGTAAAGCTTCAGTTTCTGAATTGCATGAATTTTCATTGACTCTTCTTTCCCCTGAAAAATTTGCTTTCACAAAACAGAGCCTAGTGACTTTTTGCCATGTTACCATGCTGTTTCACTAGTGACTTTTTGCCATGCTTTTCCTAGCCACAATGCAGCATCGAGAACATTTATAGATTTAATTAACTGGGAAGGCCTGGATGCACTTTTCATGTTCGCTAATAACAATTGGATAATTTGACTTCTGTAGTTTGTCTTTATGTTGCGAATTATGTCTTGATCTATAGGCTGGGTAACACTAGTGTTCGCTGGAAACCAGGCCAGTTTTACATTTGAAAGTTCTATATGTGGATGGTAGGTTGCATTATCCAGAAATAATAGAACATTCCTTTTCTGCTTTTTCATTCTAGAATTGAAACCAACTAACCACTCTTCCGTAATTTTCGCGGTCATCCCAGCTTTTCTGTTCGACCTCCACTCAATTGGGAGATTTTTCAGTGCAAGATTGCTAAAACAGGGAGGTTTGTCTGCTTTTCCGATAACCAACGGTTTTTCTTTTTCTCTGGTCATAAATGCACAAACAAACACTGTCAGGTGTTCTTTAGATTTCTTTCCACCTACACAGCTTTCGTTTTTCAGGCACAAAGTTTTGCCTGGTAAAGCTCGGAAGAATAAGCCCGTTTCATCGCCATTTGCAATGTCTTTCAAATCGTAATCTTCGATTAATTTTAGCAATTTTTCTTCCGAGTCATCCATGTCTTCCGATCACAGTTTCTGGATCAACATCAGCAGCCTCACCACAAATTTCTTTGAATTTTATTGCATGCCTTTTCCTCAAACTCTCTAGCCATCCATTTGAAATGAAAATCTTCTTTCCCAAAGTCTTTTAGAAATTTGTTTAGCTTGTGCCATAGGTCCAGATATGGGTAAATTTGGGGATCTGGCATCAACAAGCCATTTCAAGTCAGCCATTTCACCACTTTTTTTTTTTTTTTTGAGAAATAGCTGTGAACGTGAGAACACAACTGCACTTTAGAATTGTTGGTGCATTTCTGTTTTCATCCAAAAACCCATCCTTATTTCTTCTCCTCCCTATTAGGGGATTCATCTTGGATTCTTCTTTGTTGTCAGCTTGCCAATTTTTTGCGCTAAAGATAGTACATTCCGACAGGTTTTTTGTCCTAAAAATAGACGAACATGGATTTCGTTTCTGCGTTAAGCAGTTTCTGTTTCTTACAGGTTAACATACATTGAAAAACATTTACTGCCGCTGAGACTGTTTTTTCCAATTAAGACAGGTTTCCGTTTCATACAGGGTCCGTCTTAGACAGGTTTTACTGTATATACTAAAATCGAATTTCATGCTCTTATGGGAACGTGTAGAAACGTTTCCCATTCAACGATTTCATTTCACTGTGAACACACGCGAGCAAATCATTTACTTAAAATAAATAAATAAATAAACGTACAAATCTGGAAAAAACTTGTTAAGTGTGACGCCAATATACAGTAATTATCACATGCAGTAGCTAATTTTGTCATTCAAATGATTGTTTTTACTCTCGGAAATAAAATGGAGCTAAAAATAGCAAAAAATTGCTTAAAAATGAGGGAACGGGTGGATTTTCAGATTTTTAAAGTAGCGCAGATTATTTTCTATATTTTTATACATATTCATGCAAAATTTCAAGCAGATCGTAGAAACAGTGTAGATGTTATTAAGTTTTTTGTGTTAAATTTGTAATCTTTTTGCAGTAATGGCAGAAGAAGTTTTATCTTGAAGTCAGGGATCAGCATAACTATATAGTAAGGATCATACGCTTTAAAGAATAACTTCCCATAGAGCGTTGCTTACTCAGCTTTGTTAAAAAAATGCAGAATTTTTCTCATAAGCTTGCTATTTATTTTTTTTCTGCCTGAAGGATGAAAGTCTTCTTTCAGTGGGATCCTGTGGAGAATCTTTTTTACTAGTAGGGGAAAAAAGTTATCCTTCTATTAAAGGGGCTTTGCACTTCTCTGGCAACTTGCATTTCTTGTAACTACTTTATGTGTAGAGTTAGAAAGGAAACAAGAAAGATAAATCATGCCAAACGCATAGATTATAATACTTTCCAACACAAAAATGTTTTGGCGACAAATTTACCGATTATTTTCCTTAAAACTGGAGAGATTTTGGAAATAAGATAATGTTGTATTATCACTACAAATGAAATTTTATGAGACCCTGTAAAAAATCTTTAATTTTTTCCCCCACGTGTAACTAAAGAATATAAAAATTTTATACTCATTGTCTTGTGCTAGAAATGTATTAGTGTCTCTCAAGTGATTTCAGTGCCAAGTGTCACTGAGATTTTAGTGCCAAGGAAGCCAGTGAGAAACAGGATTCTCCTTCGGAGGCTAGTAGCTTAATATAATCAGATTAGATATTTTTCGAGGTACTTGCGTATTATCCCGGCGGTCTGGCAAGACGAGCAAATTTTCGCCAAGATAAATGCTGGACACATGAAATTATTTATGGTTCAGAATGTTATTGGCGACAGTTTGCCAGCAAATTTGAGGAAAAAATAATTTGGTGTTAGTAACTGCCGGGATAATATGCAAGTACCTCTCGATTTATCGCCGAATAATGAAACTATCGCCAAGTTCGGTTAATTTTTCAAAGCATTTTTTTCGCATCCTATTTGGCAATTTATCACAAAAATCATCAATATTGGCAACTTTTGAGGAAGGCACGCGATCATCGTCGGATTTTTAGCTAATCATATTGTAGGATAGTATTATGTGCTTTAAATAGGTGCCTGTCTCTAAACTGCCACTGACCGCATTGTATTGAAATAAGTTTGAGTGCTTCTGTTGAAAAACTTTTAACTATACAGACATTATTTTCGATGGAAAGCTTCATCTTGTAATCCTTAATAACATATATCGATTTTGTTTCATTTCAAAAAGCAGAATATCTCTGTATATCTCTAAAACTAGAAGTCTGTTGTGAAGGTAATTACAACAGGTGCTAGAAAAAACATTTGACGAAAGTATGTTTACACTCAATATATTTAAATCTTTGTCCACCTAAAATAAATAATTTCATATTCAATTTTTATTACATACCCAAATCAAATTTGGAAACGTGCGGAATCGAGAGATTCCATTACATGTACGCAGCTATTCTCATAACCACACAGACGATTTATTTCTGAAAAAAAAAATTAATAAACTGCGTAATCTGGAAAACTATTTTAAAAGAATTGGAATCCCAATTGTACGATGTCATATTCACTTGAAATAGGTCATTTTGTCGCGCAAATGACTCACTTTTTTGACTCACGGAAATAAAATGGTTCGGAAAAAAAGCGAAAGATTGCTTAAAAGTGCGGGAACAGGTGGATTTTCAAATTTTTAAAGTAACGCAGATTGTTTTCTATATTTTTATACATAATTATGAGAAATTTCAAACGAATCGTACAAGCGGTGAAGAAGTTATTAGGCTTTTTGTGTTAACTTCGTAATCTTTTTGCAGTAATGGTGGAAAAAGTTTTATTTTGAAGTCAGGGATCAGCATAACTGTATAGTAGGACGATACGCTTTAAAGAAAATCTTCCCATAGAACGTAATGTATTTGGAGTATTTTGAATGCTCCTGTAGAAAAACTATAAAGGTTACATATACCATTTTCAATAGGGTACATGGTACAGTATACAAGAATAACATTTAAATTTCGTAGAAATCGATGCATATTTACGGAAGTTAGAGCACGGACGGACGAACGAACAGACAGACAAACCGAAATCATAAACACGTTTCAACCTTGTTGGAAACTGTTAAAAATGTATTTAATTTTAGGTTATACATAATTACATCAATAAAAATTTACCTTTATGCGATAACACAAAAAAGTTTAATAATTTAATGACTGTTAAAACATTCTTTTACTCACAAAATTTCAATTACTTTAAACAATTTTTTAAACTGTTGTCTTCACTGTTATGCATATGTTCATTGGTTTTAAATACTTATAAAATGAAAAATGTAATTACTGCCTGTACTTAATAATACTTAAAAAGTAAGCAATTTTTGATTCCTTTTATATGCATTGCCATCGATACTTTATCACTAATGAGAAAGTTTTGCTACCAAAACATCAGCTACGTTGCAGCACAACCTAACTAAAGCTTTTTAAAAAATTCCGTATTTTATGTTGTATATTGTTTTTGTTGTTATTTTCTTGCTGAAATTATTGTCCTTTGCACAAATCAATGTAATGTTTTTCAAATTTTTTAATAGCTTTATTAATTATTATATATTACTATTTTATTTATATATTTTTTTGTGTTTTGATCATAGAAGTCTGTAGCAGGTGTTTGCTGTATGGAAGTGGAAAATATTTGTCTTGCTATTAAAAAAAAAAAAAAGTATGAAGAAAACCTTGTTAACTGAGCTCTAGTGAAACTGCATAACGTATATTGTTAGTGGGGAGAGGGAGTGAAAGCATCTATATGGATTAAAATCATTCTTTGTTAAAACCAACCTGTACGTAGACTGTAATTTTAATTTTGAACATCTGCGAACTGCTTTTATGATCAGGAGCTTGCCTTTGTAGGTCACTATGCTGGTCTTTTCTCCAGTAATTTTTTTCCAATTTTAAAGTTTGAGTCAGATAACTTGTTTGTACCTGCAGTTGAAATGGTTTAAGCTATGAATGCCATTCTAAATATATTATTATGAATTTTCTGGGTAACCCACAGTCCTGGGGTTTAAAATAGTTTAAAATTTGTGTTCTATGTGTCAAATAGTTAAATTTTGCATTTTGTTTCATCAAAATCAACTAGAACCAGAGATGAGGAGTTTTGGGTTTCCCCATTGATTAGTATAGTGTTTTCTAGAAATATTGGTCCTAGGCCTTCGCTAACCTCACTTTTTGGGACTTTTTTTGGTGCCATATTTGGCAATATTTTATTGAAAAGTTGCCAAGCTTGGCAAAATTTTGGATATTTGGTCCGATTTTCCCATTGGGGCTTGTAAAGGCGTTTTTCCTGTAAAAGCATTACATAATAGCCTGTTATTACTCCGCTATTACTCAATCAAAATCAAGCTTGTTCTACTGCATTCCATGGATGTTTCTCTCTGGAACCTTCCACGGTGTTCGTCCTAGACTGAAAAAACAGCGGGTTCCCCCAGTTTAAGTCAGTTTTCCTTTGAGCATTCATTGAGTTGTAGCAGGAGTGATACTCTGCCCTCTTAAAACTGAAATATACCATTTCACATTGCCTTTCCTAATTAAAAACTCACCAGTGGATGGCGCTGTGGGGTTTTTGGCCAAGCGCCAAGAGAGAAAAACTTCTCCCAATGTAGAAAAAGGTTGTGCACCGCCAGTGTGGCATAAGATGTTTATGTGTAAAGTTGTCTTATATGTTCGTGATGTGTAATAAAAATTAATATAAAATCCAAAACCCCTGTCACGTAAATCAAAATGGGCCTACAGAATGAGTTTAGGCTGTGAATTGTGCTATATAGAAAACTATATATAGTTTGGTTTTTGAAGCTTTGTTTTGAGAGCTGTGTGTAAATTCTTCGTTGCTGAGTCTGGGGGGACTGTTTATGATTTTTCTTGTAAGGCTCCTGAATATTTGCCTGTGGAAGTGTTTTATTTTGTGCAAGAAACACAGCATTTGTGAAAACTTCTGTACTAAGTGGACTGTTACGAGCTGATTGTGCTTGTGAATTTTGTACAGCTTATTGTTTGACGAAGTTCTAGAAGCAATAAAGTTCATGTTCCATCCTGACTAGTGGACTAGAACTACTCTTTACTAGAACTTTACTAGAACTACACCAACTGGACTGATGAAGGACAAACCCAGAAATTAGCAGAGTATTCTGCAACAATATTTTTGACTGAATCTATCTCATTTCTAGTATTTGTCAGGAAATTAGGGTGATGCTTTATACTTTTTTATTTACCCTTGGACCTTATCTATGCATACATTGGTATTATTTATAATTTGCACATAGTATTTGTCTGATATTGGGGTAACATTCTACTGACTTCTGGTTGTCATGTAAAAGGTTAATTCTGAAACTCTTAATTGGCATTAGTACTAGTCAAAATGAGTGTTCTGCTGTTCATCGATAAATTTACTGTTACTAAAATGAGTTGTTGTATATGCACTTATGTTTCTGAAATAAAACTTCTATTTAATCTTAAGAATTAATATTTGAGAGTAATTTTTATAAAGCTGGTCACTAGTGCTGTGTTTAACTTCTCAGGGCTTGATGTAGATGAAAATTTGGTCCATTTTGCAGCCCCTTCACTAAATTATAATCGATTAAAACAGTGCCTTCACAAAAACACGATCGATTACAACAGCACTTCATTGGCATTTTACCCTACATTTTAATCTGTTTTATCAATTATCTTTTATTAAAAATTAGTATGAAATTCCACATAAATAACTCTTGAAATTCACAAAAATGGGACCCTGGAAAAAAATTCCTGGATCGACCCCTGCTTCTTTATTTAACTTTTAGACGAACGCCAACAATGATCAGGGTGTAAAAAAATCATGATTAAAAAAAATTGGATTAATAAGATTTTTTAAATTTAAATCAGATTTTTAAAAATAAAATCCTTAAATTAATTAGATCAGATAGTTTAAATAAGTTTGTTTAACTACTTCATTTAAAGTGTGTAGACAACTTCGTAAATATCTAGTTTTCAATAGTATAAATCTGTAAATGAATTATTGGTTTGGTATGCAAATAAAATAATTTTGTCTCAAGTGGATGATTTTGGAGCATTGATAGACTGATTATATTCTGACTTACTTTACTAATTTAAAAGCAAAGCTTTCAGAAATAAAACTTTACAAATATCTTATGCAATAACAGTAATTGTATTATACACAACCTCTTTCAGCTTGTGGGTGCCTCACCATGGCACAGTGGTTATGTCACTGAAAATGGTAGATGGCCTAAGTGTGAAGGTCCCGGGTCCGGGTCCCATTGCGCAGTCGTCGATCTAACGGTCTGGAGTTTTGGTAGGTTTTCTCCAGATGTAATGTGAATACGCATTAGAACCCCTTAGAAAGTCCTCCTACCAAGGCATCCCTCATCTTGGGCAGATACCCTCGCGCAGGTTTGCCTTAATCACACACAACTACAGCTTGTGGGCCTCAGAAAGTCAAATGTACTCTATGAAGGGCCAGTCAAGTAGTGCATTCTTTTTGTAGTCTTAAAATCAAATATTAAAGACTAATTGATGGATGTAATAATACAATTGCAAATATGTATTTATAATTTTCTTTGCAAACTAAGATCATGAAAATATGAGGGTGGCATACATAGGAAAGGCAATTCTGCGATTCCACAGAAGTGTGAGTGTATGTCATATCCGCTACAAATTCGGTTGATCATAACTAAATTAAAAATTGATTTGGATGAATGATTAAAAAAATAAATAGTAGGTGTCTTGCATTGTTTACAAAAAAAAGAAAAATTGTTCACCGAACTCAATTTTTTATTAGTTGTGACCATTCGAACGTATTGTGGGCATGACATAAACTTTCACAATACTTTGGAACCACCCAACTAGTACATAAAAGTTCTTGATGGCACATACTGATAAAAGTCAATTGATTATAGCTGACATTTTCTGCTGCATTGTTTATGAAAAACAATCTGAAATAATTAAATTTTCATAATTAATTCCTTTTCTTAAAAATTGAATTGATGGATTCTCGTGTGTTTCAAAATGCAACTGGATTGGCAGGTGAATGGAACAGGGTGTCATGAACTTATAATGGCCCGTGAGGCAGAGGTTGTGCATCCTTGATTTAAATCAATTGATTTAAAAAAATCAATTGATTTAAATCATGATTAAAATCACTGATTCAAATCATTGACACCCAGAACATAATCATGCATTATACAATTAAAAACATTATCATTTCTAGTATATATCTTTTAAATGTTCTTATTAACTATCATTTCTGTTATTCTGCAGAAAGTGGATGAAGATCACTTAAACTGAGGATTTTTATGAATTTAATTTTGGCTTAATTATTGGAAATAGTATAATTTATTGAAAATAATAAATAAACACATTAATTTAAAAGTTTAAATTAGATGAGTGTATACTGGCCTATTACTACTCATGTGAAAAGTTCTGAATCTTCATGTATAGATTATTCTTCTCCAAAAAATGTATTTTTAAACACATAAATGATATATTTTCCAAAAATACTGATTTGTTGTAATTTTGTTCTTGTGTGGAAGAAATTGGCAAAAACATACCAAATTAAATTTTAATGGAGACACATAGTGTAAAAGTTTGATTTGATATACAAATTGAAACACACTTTAGTTATTTATCTGTTAAAAATAAGAAAAATCTGTATGTTACAAAAATGTTTAAAATGCGATAGGAAATAAAGAGTACATTAATAAGATAGAAAGCAAAAAATTCATTAATAAACTCCCCAAAATACTTTCAAAATGATAATTTTTAGATTTTTGCACAATTCAGTCTGATGCTTTGAAATCTGGTTAATCAAAAAATAATTTTTTTAATGCTGTAAGATTATTAAAAAATATGTATCTTTAAAATTTCAGAATTCGTATTTTACTGAAAATTGAGAATTCGGGCCATCGATTTCAAATCACAGAAGATATAAAATGTCTCATATGTAATATCATATCATTATTATACAGAAATGTCTCATATGTTATAATATTATATATGAGACATTTCTGTGAATCCCTCTTAGGCACACATTGTAATTATTATTTTTCATTACTGAGACATACTGTATTTACTTGCGAATGTATCGATCCCACATATAAGTTCCCCCTCCCCACTTTCCCAATCAAGAAATTTGAATTTTTGAAAAAACTGCATTTATTCAAAATCACCTGGAGAAAAAAAAGAAAGTACTAAATATATACAATAATAAAGGTAATAATTTACAAAAGTAGTGTACAAAATTCAAGATCCGATTCAGTATTGGACTCGCCAGACAATTCACAAAATCCCTTCATCGTCATTGGCTCATCATGATACACGTTTTCAATCTCTGTATCGCTACATTCTTCCCACTATGGAAATCAACGTCTTTGTGTTATGGAATTCAGGAAGAGAACAAGTGTCTTTCAAAAGGGCATTTTTGAAAATAAGAACCCTTGCTGAGAGAAATGGGGCGACACAATGACATTGCCGCAGAAACAAAATGATCCTCTGGAAACAAATTGTCTTCAACAGAGTTGAAAAGTGCACTGAAGACCACTTTCATGTAATTGTAATTTTCAATTAACATCCTTTAACCCTACAAGGCTCATTTTTTTTTCTGTGTCTGAAATAAATATATGTGATATGCTAGGGATTTATTGTTTGGGGAAAAAATGTTTAAAAAATAATAACCTAATATTTTTTTTAGAAAATTACTTTTTTATTTCAGTTTTTTATGTGGTACACAGGACCTTAGCAATAATTTTTTGGTATTTATTTTAAAATTTTAGTATTCGGATCATTTCTTGATATGACGAACTCTAACACATAGTAATTTTTTCCAGGTCAAAACTCTTTGCTAACTATTTTTTGTTAATTTTCTAAAATATACAAAATTATATTCAAAAGATTACTGTTTAAATTTCAATCAGTTTTAGCAATAATATGAAACAGTAAGTACATCTACACACAACAGCTTGAATTATATCGGAGCTATCTATTTATAAATACTCTTGAAAACCAACAGATGTCTATGCTAGTATTTTATAGACGTAGAGGAATAATTAAAGTGGTTGTTCCACATATAGTACCAGGTGACGTGTAGGGTTAAATGTATCCACATCTTTGTGTGTACCTGTCATGCATAAATGTATGTATTGTGCTGCAGAAAAATTTTTGTATTTCTTCAGCTTTTCGCAGAAAGCATAGCAGAATTCTACCACTGGGCCCTTGCATAAGTCACCCCCCCCACTTTAAAGCCCTTTTTTCCCTCCCGTCCAAATTTTCTCAACTTATATGCGGGTAAATTCAGCAGATATTTTTTTATTTTTTGGAGAAAATTATTAACAAATGCAAGTATTTGCTTTTTAAGTTATCTATTATTTGTGGAGAAATTTGTCTCTTTATATAAGTGGTCTAAATGGTTTTAATCATAACTTCTAATAAATAGTCTTTTAATAAAAGCAAAGTACAGTGTAATTACATAAAAAATGATAACCACTGACCATATTAAATTTCATCTGTGAGGTCAATTATATCCTTTTTACTGCAAATGGTGCATTTTATACACCAGTTAAAGGTTAAATAACAGTTACATCCAACTTCCATGAAAGCAGCTTAAAATATGTTTCTGTATATTGTTTAAAATAGCATATCACTTTCATAAAGTGTAAATTAATTCATATCTAGAATTTTTAGAACTTCTTTTAAAAAAATAAAAAATAACTTATTTCCTACGTTTTTGCAATACACACTGATCATTTATTCTTTACATGTAAAGAATTAAAGCATGTCTCAATCTTTATGGGATACTCTGTATAAAATAGTTAAACTAAAACATTGAAACTTAACAAAATAGAAAAAGGAATTTAGATAAAATATTTGACGAATGTTTATTAAAAAATGGTCTAGCTCAATACAATATAAAACACCATTTAAAGTTTAAAAATAAAACAAAACAAGTTTTAAAAAGTATGAACTGTGAGTAGTAAAATAAATATTATTTCTTGCTTTTTGTCTCGCATCGTTATGCTTTAAGAACTTACTTTTTTTTTTTTTTTTTACTTTATTAAAATTTATAATGGTTTCATTATTTGATTTTTTTTTTTTTTTGGACAAGATGTAATTATAAAGAAATCTAAATAAAACATTTTCATTACTTATATTAATATTACTTATTACTAGTACTTATTCAAAACTTTACTTATTGAAAATTTTAATTAGAGCAGTTAAAGTTTTCAGAGATAAATGCAAATAATTCTGAGATAAGAATTACTCTCCAAAATATAACCTCTTTAAATTTTACTAAAATGCTGTCTGAGGAACTTTAGATAACTCATAAAAAGCTTATAATTTTCACAGATTGGATTTCGCTTCATATCTGTAAAGTTTAAAAAATGCATTGCCTTTGTATTATAACTTGAATTATAAAAGAACTTTAGAAGGTCTTGACATAATTATTAAATATAGTTTTAACTGTCGAAAATTGCTAAATCTAGTACTAATATAGGCCAAATTTGCACAGAGTTTGATATTTAATAGCATTTGGTTTTTAAAAAATTAGAATAAAATATCCCCCAAAATAATCTTATTTTATAATTCAAATAAATTTATCTCATCAAGAGATTCTGTTGAACTGAAGTATAGCTTATCAAAATTTTCATATGTGAATAGTGGTGATGGTAATTTAAAACTGCTCCTTGTGTAGGGCTTGTGCTGAAATGCATACTTTACACATTTTCTTTCAAATCACTGGGTCCCAAGGGCTGACTTACTCAACTTGTTTTTTAAAGATCATAAGAACATACCTTTTCACTTCTGTGTTAAACTTAAGTATCTTTATTTTCTGATGTTATTGAAAAAGCAACCAGAAATTCCAGCAAAGGATAACAAAGAGTTAATTTTATTAGTCCCCGATACCCGCAAGTTTAAGAAGCCAGCACAGCTCAAAATGCAAGAATGGTAATATAAAGATAAGGATAAATTATTCAAAATTAGTGTATATAAAGCTATCTATTATGACAAAGAGTTTTGCTGCAAAACTATTAGTGTTTTAACTGCTTAATTTGCACACAGAAAAGAATATTAACATTTAAATCCTAATAAAACCACTGAAATGTCTTGGAATATTCTGTGTATTTGAGCAATATGAGTTAACCTTCCATTAAAAAAGAATTAAAAACTAGTGCAAAAGAAAATCTTATTAAGAAGTTTTAAACCAAAAACTTCTGTTTCTTCAGCCATTGTTATTGTGTCAGTAAAGTCCAAAATCTGAATATTAAGGTAGTTGCATAAATTTGTCAGCCAAAAAGTGTTTGTTCTGGACAGCTGCAAAGATGGAAATAAACTCTTAAAAAGTGTAACAATTAGCAGATTGCCCACCAGCACCTAAAGAGCCCCCCCCCCTTACAAAATTTAAGATTAGGCAACTTGGGATACTTTTTTGGGTAAAAAATGCCATTTTTTGGTACTATTTTCAAATATTTGGCGACTTTTTCTTTAGTTTAGGCAACCAATTGGATGATTGGAAAAAGCAAGTTTTGAAGAAGTTTTGCTTTTTGTTATTTCTCTGTCTTTTTCAAGCTTTATCTCCTACCAAAGTGACTCCTAAGCCTCCCCAGGAATGTCTATTTACATGTCATAGCTATTCTAGGCCTTGGGGACCAAACAGTGATCATCATCAGGGATGCACCGAATACCATATTTTGCCGAATACTGAATACCGAATATTTGGTTAAAATTCTAACCGAATATTCGTCTGAATACGGAATATTTGGTTAAAATTTATTAAACTTTGATTATATTGATTAATTTAATTATGTTTTTAACTGTATTTAATATTTCATACGGTGTAAAACTTCAGAAATTAAAATTCTACAAAATTTACTATCCAACTGTTCCATTTATATATTATAATCACCTTTTTAATTATCTGATTTTTTTTTTCAACCTGCATATTTTGTAAAAAAAAAAGGAAAAGAAAAAAAAAGCAGTTAAATGACTTTACATATTTATGAACACGCAATGTTATGTTTCATTACTGTTTTATATTTAAATAAATTAGTAATAGTAAGGTTATTATAATGTGTGTAAGATTTAAGGAAGACTGAAAAGCAACGAAATTTAAATTTAACTGTTTTCTCCTGCATTAAAATTACAACAATTTAATTTTGTACTATAGTACTATAACTTTTATTCATTGTACAAAAAACAAAAAACAAAAGTGTTTGTTTACCTATTGTCGAATATTTAAATTTGTTTACTGTTCGGTTGTCGAATATTAAAATATTTGGCAAAACCAAATATTTGGTTTGTCTGCCGAATAGGCAGTAGGATACTGAATGCCAACCGAACATTCGGTACAGTCATTATGATACCAAATCAAAATGATATACATATTTTGTACTCGCTGAAAGAATTATGCATGGGAAAGAACTGGGAAATATAAGCGGAATTTTAAAATCTGATTATTTAATTTTGTTCATTCCCTTTTTTTTAAATTATCACGAAAATTTGTAATGTTACCCGTATTTAATCGGTTTTATGATGTATGAGAATTGTGATTGTATATGTAAAGAGGCAGCAAGAAAGTATTATGAGTGAGTAAAGAGAAAAAATATTTTAATTGATATTGTGCTTTTTTTCTTTATTTCCCTCTGTTGATATAAATTCAGAACTTAAAACTAAGAAGAAATAAGGAAACTTGATCTTTCATAAATGTTGCTTTTAAATTAATTTAGAATTTGGTTGGTAATTTTTATTTTGGTTGATCATAACCACCTGCAGTATTCTGTGCAATTACGGCAAAAAGGCGTTTACGAAAGTTAATTTTTTGTTTATAAACCCAAACTTAGGAATGAAGCCGGATTTGCACCGCAATGTAAAACAGGTTCAGCTTTTTACACGTGCGGACCGGCATCAGCCAAAAAACATAATACACTAATAGGTGTTGTATTCATTGAAATTCAGTGCAACATTTGTCAATGCTTTTTTTAAATAATTGATTTTTTCCCGGACTGGTGGCGAAGTTTTGCTTTTCAAACACAATTAACTCAAGCATAATGAATAATATTGAAACATAATTTAAGTATAAAATAAAAACAGTTAATTCAATAAAAAAATGTGGAGATTTTCAGGGAAAAGAAGAAAAAAATAAGGTGATCAGTTAGCAGTTGATTGATTTAAATAAATTGTCTGACTAAATAGTCACTTTGTTTTTATTTTTTATTTTGTTGAGAAATTTTTAATTTAAAAAAAATCAAACGGTATACATTCATTCAGAAATTATACAGTACAGAGCAGTGTTTCCCAACCTTTTTGCATCTGTGGACCGGCAAATATACGAAAAACATCTCACAGACCAGCGTCAGCTAGAAATAATAAATATTATATAAACATGTTTTTAAGCATGCAAAAATAAATATTATAAAAATTTAATTTTTATTTAGAATAAAATTTGCTGTGAATTATTTTTTTTTCAATGAATTGATATACGTCGACCAACTGTCACGCGGACCGGTCCGCGGGACAGGGGTTGGGAAACAGCCGGTATAGAAGGAAACGATTACATTGTCATTTATTGGCATAATAAAATAGCGGTAATGTTTTGAACAGGTATTTGCTAGTACTCAGTCAGTCATTATTGGTGTAATGGTTTAAAGATGAGACGACTCATTTTGACCCCCAAAACATGAATCCCCAAAATTGCCCCTCTGAACTTCGTAGTATAGAGAGAAATACTGGGCAAGTGCAGTACGAAGTAGTTAAAAAAAAAAAAAACTGAATTTTAAAAGGAAACGAACGCACTGAAGATATGAAGTGTGCTCATGCAATACTAACACACTCAACTTAGAAAGTTCTTAGTTGCAAAAAAATTATAAACAAATATGATATACTGGCCCGTTTTTTTGTGTGTGTCTGATATTTTTGCCTGCCTTAATAACTACTTGCACCCAGTCCTAAATCTGTAATAATTCTGGTAAAGTTGAAATTTAAATATGGGAAACTTGAGTTTTGCAAAAGTGGAGATTCTGCGTTTTTCATCTGTACCCTTCATACGATATCTAAAAAACTTTGTGCAACATCTAATGGCCGGAGTAAAAAAAAAGCCCCCCATCTTTTTCCTCCCGAGCTTCTTCAGAAAGGCAAAAAGTTTGTTATGGCTTTAAATGATGTTGTATCATTTCTAAAGTATGTAATTTTCTCTAATTTTCGCTTCAAATATGTTTAAATCATCATTTTTGTTTATATAATTATTTTTATCGTGGACAGTTCTTAAGATTGTATTGTAAGGTATTTTATAATCGTAGTGTTCAGCATGATTTAATTTTATTTGAAAGCTTCGCATTTATTGTCTGTTTATGATTAATCGAATACCTCTAGAAACAGACCGTTTCGTCTGATGGAAACTAGTTTTTCCTTTCATAAATTTGTTATCGTTAATTACTCACCTGCGTAACATTTTCTTCCGTACCTTGTTTAAAAATAGTCACAACTTCTCGAAGCCTTTCTTATGTTGTGTATGTATTACGTAACACTGCATAGCCCCCCCCCCTTTTTTTTCCCGCGCAGCTTGTTTACGTTTTGGCTTAAATAATACCTTAAATCTAATTCATTTTCGTTTGTTTTATTATCAGTCATTAAATAATATATATGTGTTTTCAACCCGGTTCTTTCTTAAAAACATATATAATTTAAGACGACACTAGATGTTGAAAATAAACACACACAAAAAAAAAAAAAAAAAAAAAAAAAAGGTGTTAAAAGATAAAATAAATAAAAACTTTGTGGAAAAAATACACATAAGGTTACTTCAAGCCGTAACGATCGTTTCGACCGAAAATTCGTTCGGTCTTCGTCAGACAAACCCTTCCGTCATACAGTATGACGGAAGGGTTTGTCTGACGAAGACCGAACGAATTTTCGGTCGAAACGATCGTTACGCCTTGAAGTAACCTTTTATGTGTGTTTTTTTTTCACAAAGTTTTTATTTATTTTGACACTAGATGTTCTTTTTCTCCCCCCTCCTCGACGGTCCGTGAGCAAAAACCTTCGCAGTTAGGATTATTTATTTTAAATCTGGTCGCCAAAAGCTTCTGAGCTACCGTACCGATTTTAAATCCTACTATGAGCCACGGTTGTTACTGCCTGGGTTTATTCTGGAGCCAAAAAAAAAAAAAAAAAAAAAAAAAATAACCAACCTGCTGGGCTATTATCGGCTTTTTAAAGAAGGGATGGAGTTCAGAATGTTGGAAAAAATTTGTTACTAAATGCAATTTAAAGCAGCTAATTGATTACAATAATGAATTATAAATGAAAAGGATATTTAAATCAGTAATAATAATTACAATAATCAGTTATACATAGAAAAATGTATAAATCAATAATAGCCAATCATGATTTGTTTTTAGTTAAATTGATTATTAGTAATAATTTTACAAATGAAACTGAAGTACTATATTAGTGTTTAATCAGAACTTTGAAACTAATGTTTTGTTATGAATAAAAAATCCTTTATTTTAATTCAAATGATTGGGGAAAAAAAAAAAAAGAAAAACCCTCTAGGAAAAGTCTTTTTGAGGTATACGGCTGTAGTGAGAAAGTCCAGCTTTCTGGTCTGGTCTATCGCGCGGCTGTCGATCTAACAGTCTGCTGGAATTTTGGTTGGTTTTCTCTATATGTAACGTGAATACGCGTTAGAACCTCCTTGAAGGCCTCCACCAAGGCCCCTCCAATCCTAGATAGCCCTTGGGAGCCTTGTCTTAAAACACAAAACTGATTTTTTTTTTTTTCCCCCTCCTCGAGTAATAGTGGTAGGGGAAGGGGGGAGGGCTGTTTATAAACTATTACAACTGATGTATTGATTTTGTTTTAACATCACAAAGCTATGACAGATGATAATAGTAACTTTTAAAATTAATGCATGAACAACAAAAGAAAAATGGTATTCACATATGTAACTGACGTATCACTAATTTTTGTTCCTATGTTGCCAGATTGTTTAATGTAATCTACACTATGCATAGAGGGCAGCGCGGTTGATAATTTTATTATTTTGCGTGTGTGTAGAACATAAAAATACATGTTTCAAGCTTTCTAATCTTACCCACAGTTATACACACACACACACACACACACAAAAAAAAAAAAAAAAAAAAAAAAGGAAAGAAAGAAAAAAAAGTTGGGTGTTTTCATAGAACAACCCAAATTTTTTGGGTAAGGCAAAATCATAACAACCCTGCTGTGAGCTACCAACCAAATAACTACAAACTTAAAAAAAAATTTTTTTACATTCGCTTTTAAATTTTTAACATTTCGTTTACTCACATTTTTAGTAAATATGAAATCAATTTTAAGTAAACTGTATATAACAAAAATCATTGGCGTAAACTGGCATGTAACATCGAGGGGGGGGGGGCAACATGTAACATTGAGGAGGAAAAAGTTTCCTATTGTAGAAAATACCATTTTAGGGTGGGGAGGGGGGGGAATTGCCCCTCTTGCCCATAGTAAGTTACGCCTATGACAAAAAGGAATTGAAATTGAAGCAACAAGAGGCCAAATATTTTCAGAGCTTGAAGAAACCGATTTTACGGATTAATCATTTTGAAAAGCAATCAGCTACAACTCAATTGCAGCATTTTCTTAAAGATCAAAATGCTACAGTGTTAACGCAATCTAATCGAAAATGTCCTCTAGTGTCTATTTTACTATTGCACTCGCGTCTAGTCAAGTGTAGCTTTTATCCTTACCCCCAAAATATCCCTTAGTGTCCCTAAAACTTCGATCGCTAGCTACTAGTAATATCTCGCGATCAACGATTTAATGATCACTGTTTTAATGGAACAACTGATACGTTTTGTTTTTGTAGCCGTGCACGTATAATGTGTTACTTTAAATTAAGAAGTACGTTTTCGATGAGGGGTATTCGGAGTTTCAACGCTGAAAGTTATAGTGACTCCCTGTTAATAAGTCAAAATTTCATTCAAAATTCATTAATTTGCCGAATTCCTTAGCCAAACCACTGTACAAATAAAAAATACCTGATAAAATTTATTTAGTTGTAAAGTCTAGGGGCCAAGGCCCATAGACTCGCTACGCTCGCTTTTCGTATGAGGCATTCGGCCTCTAATAAGGCTTATTCGTAAAAAAGGCATAGTTGCAACAAACAAAACTCAAAGGTTGCATCAGATAGAATTTTACCGAGCTACACATTGCTTGGTTCTTGTATGTTGCTTGGAACATAAAAATTTAAACTTCGCACTTTTTTTTTAATTATGTGAAACCCATAAAACACCTTGCGTATTAGCCAATTATGGCGAATTTCCATAATTTGGCGACTTGCGTATATGTATAGTTAATAATTAGCTCTCGGAAAACAGTTCTTCATATGTTTTCTTTGATAAAGGCTACGGAACAGCTAGGATAGCCTGCCACCAATGGCGACTTTATTATTTGGCGATTTACACATGCTCACAACATATAATGACTGCTCATTTAAGGTTCCCGGAAAACCGTTATCCATATTTTCATATACATTTTCCTTTGCAGATTGGCATATTTAGCACCCCAAATTATATCATCTCGCCGCACTGGCAAATAATCCAAAGTGCTATAATGGCACAGTTAACGCCACCAAATATTTCTACTGGTAGCAAATACTCCAGCTGTACCGAACCGGCTTTAAAATTATCTGCATTTTAATTATTTTTCATTTTCAAGATATTGGGCTCTAACATTTTTGAACTCGCGGTTTAGATTCACCCTGCTTGGAAAGACACCATTTTGCCAGATCGTACATAATGCCAAGATGGCGCTTTTAAAATCAGTTAGAATTAGTTATTCTGTTTTGGAAACACGAATAATCGCTAATTCTAAACTCCTGTTGTCTAAGCGAACTTACTATTTGAAATTGTCAACTTTGTGTAACACACTTAGTTATATATTTCATATACTTTTTGATTTGGCGTAAAATTGGTGTAATTCTACTTCATGTTTGTGAATTTACGCGATTCCACATACTTGGAATTGCTTTGTTGCAAAGGAATGAATGATTTTATGCCAAGTCTGGCAACCATTATGTTTTATTTTTTCAGTTTTTTTTTATTAATATATAAAATAATTCGATTTTCGAAATTTAAGTCAGCCTATCAGGTTCCCTAGAATTTTCAGAATCCGTGGACATGTTTCTCGAAATTCAAATCCCCAAGGTTTAGGAGAAGATATCCGAACAAGCTCTTGACAGCGTCGGCGGCCGTTACTTTTTTTTAGAATAGAGCGATAACAATTGTTATTTACTATCCGAGTGCCCCCTCTCGAAAAGCGGTCAAAAATAGCTTTTCTTTTTTAAAAATACGAAAAACTTTTATAAGACATTATTTCGAGAAACTAGCGTAGTTTTTTTTTTATGTTTAAGTTGAATTTTCGAGTAATTTACAAAAAATTACTATCGAAATTTGTTAATCACGTAATATTTTCTTAAACCCATTCATTGTTAATGAAGCATGTCGTTATTTGAGGCTAATGTTAACGAAAGCATTGGTGTCACGGGGAGATAAAGACATTCTTTCTTCATCCAGATCACCAAGTGATACCCGAGTATCGAAGTAAACCCAAGTGAACTGTAGCATCTTTTTTTTTTTGTGATAGTTGATTTGTATTAGCATCAGTTAAATCTACTCCTCCTCTCCTAATAAACCTGTATTGTGGAGGATTCTAATTTCGACCAAGAGAAGTTGCAGTTTCTTACAGTAACTAAAGCCTTTTCTACTTTTTCTTTTATACATAAGTGCTGTTCTTGCTACTTGTAATATCAATCCAAGTGTTTTACTGTTTCCAGTAATTAGTTTTTATCTTCAGCGTTTTGTTTATGTTAGAACCTAGTGGTAACATCTCCTTCGTTTTTTTTTTTTTTTACTTACAGCTGAGGCTATTTAAATTTGGCAACGGATTCTTCTTAATTCTTCGATGCTAGCGTAAGCGTATAAACAAGACCTTGCCAACTCAAGGTCCCTGACAATTCGAACTTGTCACCTTGCCATTATTTTGTCTTCTACGAGATCGGGGCGTTGTTCGGTGTTACGCGGCCAATGTCTACCGTTATGATATATATGTTAGAACGGTTGTTGATTCCGTACATAAAGTATTATTTTAAATGCATGCATGTTGATAATGGAATACTACGTTTTCTCCTCTCATGTTTCCGGATGAAAAAGCTATTAGTAGGTTTTGATTGTGTGTATATTTAGCAGTTTAGAATATTTAGAGTAGGGGAGAATGATTGGTGCCCTCGTATTCTGAAAGTATGATGTATGAGTGTCGGGGATGGCGACAGATCCTTGAAATCGGGGAAAAATCATAGAAATATCGGGGAATTTTGTAAAAAATATCCAAAAATTGGGGAACTTTCGTTTTTGCCTTGTGAACGAGACTTTCATTTTTATTTGTGGATCAGCATCTAACTCGTGGGTCATTGGTTTGTTCTGGATTATACAGTACTCAATTGATGCATACACTACGAATTCAAGACTCAAGTGATCTGGGTACTATGAGTCCAAAATCGCAGTTACTCGGATTAAGATACGGATCATACAAGAAACCAGACACACCAATCGTATAGACATACACATTACTTACTAAGGGCAAGAGAGTGCAATCGTCCCCCTAAAATCGAAGAAAATTTAGCTATAACCTATTTAAAAATGTTATTTTCTATATTAGGAAACATTTTGTCCCTCTTCCCCCTAATGTTACATGACATGTCAGTGTACGCCAATACATAAAGACATGTGAATTGATCAGACATGTGAATGCGAATATGAAACACTCGTTTTGAGTCAAAACTTCTGTATCTGAGCCAGGCGCGTAGCTAGGAAAAAATTTCGGGGGGGGGGGATATGAACTTATATCTGCATAAATAGACGGAATTTCATCACTAATCCAAAAATTTCGGATATATCCCGATATCCCCCCCCCCCCCTGGCTACGCCCCTGATCTGAGCTATCCACTAACGAGTCATTGAAAAGTGCTGAGTGAAATTGTGAATAGAGAAAACATTTTATATTTTAAAAAGTAACGTTTTATTTTAGTGGATTGAGCTTTTTAAGTTAAAAAGTCATTCCTCACCTGTAACTAAATTTTGTTTGATTAATTGTAGATATTTTAATGTTACGCAACAAGAAAATTTTGCACAATTTCCACAAAATCTAAAAATTCAAGGAAAAAAATCGATTAAATTTGGTCGATACAAGTTGCATCATCAACTATTATATTGACTTCAGACGCCTTTAGTTGATGCCCCCTTCTCCCCCCCCAAAAAAAAAATGAAATAAAATAAATAAAATTGCAAAATTTTGTAATATATTCAAATTAAAAAAAAAATCTACTTTCAATTTTTAATCGTTGACGATCATGTACTCTTCAATCTATTCTAAGTCATTTTTGAAGAATGCGAGAACATTTACACGATTTTCACAAAATCTCAAAATATTTAAAACAATTTTAGCATCTATAGTTTAAATTAACTTGACATCTAACTTCCAAATTTCATTCTATTCCATCGTTATTTTTCAGCAGTGGAACAGTCATTTACATAAGTTTCAAAATATCTCAAAATTTATAAACAAGTTTTAAGTGACCTCCTATGATGATGCTAATTTTATTTCATTCGTCAGTGGTTGATGAGAACAAAATTTACGCATTTTGAATAAACTTTCGCAAGACTTCAAACTCTAATCAAAATTTTGAAAAAAAATTGGCGCTTATAGTTTGAGTGACCATCTTTCATATCGGCAAATTTTATTTCATTTCCTTTAGTCGTTATAACGTGATGCGCGAACAAAAATTTACACATTTTGAAACGATTTTATGAAAATCTAATCAATCTAGCTTAAGTTGAATGATCATCTATCAT
Organism: Cheiracanthium punctorium; assembly: GCA_038373885.1. Classification (NCBI taxonomy): domain Eukaryota; kingdom Metazoa; phylum Arthropoda; class Arachnida; order Araneae; family Cheiracanthiidae; genus Cheiracanthium; species Cheiracanthium punctorium. Next base: position 72,137 of record JAWZYV010012852.1, read on the forward strand.
GTTACCAAATTTCATTTCATTTGCTGTAGCCATTTTTACGCAATGTGCCAACAAAAACTGCGTCACGCACAGAACCACAGATATACCTTTATTTTGACGGTCGCACTGGGTTCCCAGGTTCTCGGAACGGATAGAAAACACAAAATGCTTTAATTCTAAGTTATGTACTGACAAAAGTCTAATTTTATTTATCTAGATTTCCGCACCGGATTTGTACCATGCCCAATATGACCTTTGACCATATCCATTTAAAAATCTGATAGGTTCCCCATCAGGTAGGGTCAGGGCCCGATTATGACCAACAGGGACCTCGGGCATTGGTGAATTTGTGGGACCTCATCTATGAAATTTGCTTTATTTCTCATAGAATTTTGATATAAAAAAGAATATTTCAGAACAACATTTGAAATTGGGTGCCACTTTCGAACTTTGAGCCCTGGGCAAAATCCCGACTTGCCCTTGAGATAATAAGGCCTTGGGTAGGAGACAATACCGTAGCCAGGAAAGAATTTCCGGATGGGTTTTCAAGTTTTGTCTCAATCTGGCAGGTTTTTAATAAATTTTTACGAATAGTAATACATGTTCCTGAAAGTTTCGGGATAAGTTTGACACCCCCCCCCCCCCACCCAAACCGGCTACGAGCTTGGGTAGGGAAGATGCTCGCAAATACAGTCAACTCCGGCTACAGTGAACCTGGATATAGTGAACTTTTAGCTATAGTAAACGTAAATCATTAGTTCCGATTCACATACATTAGAAATGTGCATAGCAGTTTTCGGTTTTAATGAACCATGACTTCGGTTATAGTGAACAGTGGAACAGACATTTACATAAGTTTCAAAATATCTCAAATTTCATAAACAACTTGAAGTTTTTTGTCGTTTATAGTTTAAGTGACCTCCTATATGATGCTAATTTTATTTCATTCGCTTCAGTGGTTGGTGAGAGCAAAATTTACGCATTTTGAAAAAAAACTTGGCTTTTACGAAACTGTTTTAAAACAGAAACAGTAGAGGTCATTTCCAAAATGCAGGTGAATTCCCACTTTCTAGGATAACATAAACATACTGACATGGCGAAGGAAATGTACTTACTGCCCCCTCCTGGGATTGGGCTTCTTTTATCTTATTCAAGGGCGAACACTTGCCACGTTTGTATTTATCACTACAAAGGCCCGAAGGATTGGCCATGCTATTATGAAGGCACCCAGTAAGCGGCCAATGTTACCCGTATAAAAGGTTGGGCGAATTAACAACTAAGTTCAAGTTGGGAATCGAACCCGAACCCATGTTCGTGTAGAGACTATATAATCGAGTGAGTAACTATCATACAATTTAATACTGCGAAATAATAAACATGAAGATAATTTAATTTAATTTTTTAAATATTTTTATTTGAATTTAAGTATAATAGAATTATTTATTTGCCTCCCCCCCACCCCTCCCATCACCTTTCCGTGGAAAAAGTCTTGCCAGCGCACTTGCATACTTATGCAAATGAAAAGGGAGGGGGTGACGAAATTTTTTTAATTGCAGTGATTCACGCTATCTATAAAAGCATTGGACTGGCAAAAGCAGGGTACTTGTCAAAACTGAATTCTTGACCTTGGAACGATTGCTTTTTCCACTCCCAATGCAATATCATAGGTTTAAATGACAGGCCCTTTCGCAAACTGAACGGAATGTACATTATTCCCACAAATGCGATTAATTATGTCTAATTTACTTAATAAATATTCAGTATAGGCATAAAATACTGTGTTTTAGTACTCAAGTAGTATGTATTGTTTTCTCATTCAACAGAGGAAACTTCGGTTTTAGTGATTTGAAATTTGCCGGTTTCCATAAGCTCACTATACAGTCGCAATTGACTATATCTCATTCTGATGTTCATTGTAGCTGAGTTGGCATACGCTAAATTTACCCATAGGTGTGTGGGCCTCCAAATAATCAAGAAACTAGATGAATATCATTAAGATTTCAAAGCTGAATTTTTGGAGGAAGAACCTGTCAAGGATATTAAAGAAAGCCCTACGCACCCCCCCCCCCCTTCCCTTAAGTATGAATATCAAGAGTTGAATATCTAATTTTAAATTCTACTAATTCTTTAAACGTCAAATCTGTTCACTAATGTTCCATGTTAAACTGCTTTCATTTTAAATGATTAATTAAAAGAATAAACTAAGGGTACTGCTGTGGTTAATCCACATATTAATATTTTGGGAAATTAATATGCATTGTTTTGAAACAAAGATCTTTAGAGATCTTTTACTTTTTTGAGTTATTCTTGTTTTCCGGAAGATGTTTGTCTTTGAAAGCAAGCAAAGCTGTTTAACGTTATGTTCCCTAGAGCTACCCAAGTAATTGTTAAAAATCATGTTATTGCGTGAGTTCCTTGTTTTTGAAGCATGAACTCGTTTGGAGTTGACGGTTATAGCTCTTTTATTATTACTTTTTTAAATAAAAGAATAAGATTTCAAAATTTGTTTTCGAGTTCTTAAACAAGTATGCATTTATTTTTTCAAGATTCTTTTGAAAAGTGACTCTTGTATATAAAAGCATTTTCTTACTTTTATTCTGAATAGTGAATGTACTGTTCAACCGTTTATTAAGCTTTAAACACAGGTTTGCGTTTCCAGAGTTCGCGAATTCCTGTTAAATTGTTTAATTGCATCGACCTAATCATTACATACATTGAAGTTAATTTATTATGTGTTAACATAACTAATTTTTGAATTAGTTTTTCTTCAATTACAAGAATAATCTAAATATTTTGAATTTTCATTATGCATGTGTTTTAATTATCAGAATATCGTAATAACTCTTGATTTTCCTCATGATTTAATCATTTTCGACCAAGCTCGCACAATTGTGCAGGTTAGATTAATTTCTGTTCCTTTTGTAATCGAAAATTCTGTACTTCAAGCCAGTAAAGAACGATCATGGATCATTTTCTAAATATGTTACAAAATCATGTTGCTTGTATTCAGTGAAATTCGGCTTTTTTCTTTCGTTGTTAATACATATACTATAAGTATTGGTGTACATTGATAAAACCAAGGAACAGGAAGCACATAAGCTAATATTTGCGTCTATCTAAGATACCCAAAAATGTACCATCTCGAAGCAACAAATTGTTAATAACAGTTAGTAATTTGGACATTGGAATTTATTTAAATGTTATTAATATACATTTATGTTGATATACTGTATGCATAAATACTTAAATGTTTATTTTAACTTTAGTTTAGAATCATGGAGAACGACAGTTCTACGAGTGACGCAGCCAGCCCCAACTACAACCAACCAACCGAAAAACATCGCAGCACTATATTTACAGCTAATTTTTCCTATTTCGAGCTTGTATCTTTTGGATCTCGGAATCCGCTCTAACGAATTTTTTACAATTAATATATGATTTTAATCGGTGCCAAATTCGACGAGTGACGTCGCAATTTAAGCTAGGAAAACTCGTTTTATTTTATTTTATTTAATCCAGTTCAAAGAGGGGACTATTTAGCTCGCGCAATAAAATACGGAAAATGATATTTGAGAGGCGATAATCAAGGCAGGAGTATGAATACAGTGCTATTGGCAGACGTGACAGTGAGAGAACCTAAGAAAATATTTTTTAAGGATAAGTAGGCTCTTATTTTTTTTTTGGGGGGGGGGTCAATTAATCATCAATTTTCATCACAGTATTCCAAATTGTTATAAATATGCTCTGGACAAAATTGATCTAGAGAAATGACTCGGCGCTCAATCTCAATCCATGATTTCATACACACAAAATAATATCCTTCCTTTTGAATATGTTATCCCTTATGTTTTAATTAGTCACTCTTTTAATAATATTTCTATTTCCTTTTGAATTTCGGCACCCACCTATCAGAGATGTCGCGTAGATCTGTGACAAGATCTGTACAACTTAACTTATAACGCAAATCAGTTTGTTCCTAGATAGCTAGTACGTTCCGCATCTGCTTTCTGTGCAGACGTCTTCAGTTCGATCTTCGCCGTCGCTCTTTTGTTAGATGGTTGTTTTACTGTCGTTTTTGTTTGATTTCATTTTAAAAAATAGTAACAGATTATTATATACTTTACTTATTTATTTTGCTATAATTAATAATTAAAAATAATTAAGATTTTGAATTAAAAAATAATTAATTTAAGTATTTTTTGGTAAAACTCCTTCCTAACTTTTTCTTTAAGTATTTCGTTTCATATATATCTCTAGTATTTTGATAGCTATTTCTAATTAAGTCTTTATTTTTCTAATATTATTAACTCTATTTGGAAAATTCAATATGTAATTAATATTTCAATGAATTTTTTTTCTATTCAGAAAGCTCACAAAATTAATTAATAATAATTATTATTTAGTATTCAAAGGAAAATAAATAGTAGTTTTACATACTAACTAGTTTTAATAATAATTCTTTTACTGTTCATGTATAAATAAAATTTATTGTAATTATTGATTTAAGACCAATATTTTTTTCCAAATCTTAGGTTTTCTCACTTTTATTTTGATTTCCTTTAAATACCATATTTAATTTTGTTCAATACTTTCCAGATAGAAATTTGATTAATTAATCTAAATTTATACATGCACTATCTTTTGTATTAGACATTTAAAGGCCGGAGATGGCATCTAAAACAAGATGTTCCCACCCGAGCCGAGTTGATAAGATACTGAAGATGGTAGATAACTTAAGTATAAAGGTCCAGGGTTCTGGTCTACCGGACGGCTGATAATCTAAAAATTCGGAGTTTTGGACGGTTTTTCTCACGATGTAACGTAAATACGCTTCAGAAGCACTAAGAAAGTCATCCCCGCAAGACAACCCCCCCCCCCCCCCACATAGGCAATACGAAATACTCCTCGTGTAGGTTTACCCAACACAATGTAATACAACCTTTTCAGAAATAGTTATATGCTTTTAGTGTATGTTAGAAAAAACTGAAATTAAATTAATAACAATGTATTTCTTAAATTTATAAAACACACAAAAAGCAGATATCAATATTCTATTAATTACTTACTTGGTGAAAGACAGCACGCAGTACGTAAATTTATCGAAAATGTGGCTGCCTTTTTAAATCTATTAAAACAGCTCAATTAACTTAGTATTTTAAAGCCTCTAATTTATGGGAATCATTGACACCCAATTTTTTTTAATCATCCTAAAATAAGTATAATATGTGCTAACTAAAAAAGTACCTTAAATAAACACAGTAGAATTTTTCAAATTCAAAATCGCCGGGACTTTATCGATTCTGCATAACACAAAATTCCAGATTATAAAAATCCTGTAGTATTATTTAAATATATATATCAGGTAAAGTTTAAATCGGGTAAAGTTTAAAAAAAAATGACTTACTTTTTTTTAAAATAGAAAAATGCATTAAAAATAAAATACATTTACTGAGAAATTGCTCATTAGAAAGATGCTATTGCTATTCTTTTAAACATTTTTAATAAAATCTAAAGCATTTTCGTTCGAATACTGATTTATTGTTATTTTAATGTCTAATTTCGTCTTGATAATTCAAATTCCGCAAATCAGCAGCCCAAATTTAAGAAATTCTTCTGTATTTAAAAATAACAAAAGGGGATATATTTAAAAGAAAAAAGGGAAACATAAGTTTAAACACGCATGCGCAAAATCGCTAATAGACATTGGAGGAAGCCTACTATTCTGAGATAACAAAGCTAGTGGAAACGGAATTCTGCTTTAGAATTAGGACATTTGAATCAGTAACGACATTAGGGACAGCCAAGACACAAGTGGAAACGGAGCTTTATACCCCCGGCTTATGTCAGAACGCAGAGTCTCTTTTCCACCTACAGCATGCGCATTGCCGATCTCGCAGACATACGAAATTCTTTCTTCTGACACTGGTCTTTTTTTTCCAGGGTGGGTGGGTGTGAACCTGTACTAAATTAGTTTATTTTGGTTTCTACTCAAGGGATGTGAAGTGGTTTCGATTTTTAGACCGACAGCCTTAAGGAAATTTTATTTTAAACTTATTTTTCTTTCAGGGGGGTTCGAGAGTAATTCTATTTTAATTCTATTTACAAAACTTTTTAAAAAATAATTTTTTTGCGCAAATTCTTAAACTGGTAGTTCATCTAAACGTTCTCTAAAAAAATGAAATTATCAACTGATAAAAAAACAAACAAACATAGTATGAAGTTAGTTTTCTAAAAAGCGACATAAAACCGATTATAAACAATATTTTTTTGAATAATTTTCTATTTTATTAATGGTTATAGTCATTAATTAATTTAATTAACAATTTTGAGATGTATCATTAACTTAATTAAAAACTTATAGTTTATCATAATATAGTTAAAATTTTAACTTACGGATAGCTTTAAACTGAGAGCAAACATTACATTAAAACAATAGAACGAGTAACTAGATTATCATTAATTAAGAACGAGATTATTAAATTAATAATTTTAACGAAACTTAACGGTTATTGTTAAACTGAATGCAAATTAATCAATCACAATGCATTAAAGCAATAGAACCAATAGTTATATATTGTTGTTGTTCTAGATTTACGGCCGATTAGCTACACGCAGGCTCTAAGCCGAGAGGTGGGGTGCCCTCCGTGGGGGTCTTTCTAAGGGGTCCTAACCCGTATTTACGCTAAGTTTAGGAGGAAACTACGGAAAACTCAGAACGATTAGGTCGAAGGACGCAACCTGGTTTCGAACCAGGCACCTCCGTCTCTCAGTTCAGAGAAGTGGAGGATTAATGCAAGGGGGGGGGGGCGGTTAGCTTGTCGGTGGGGGCGATTAGAAGATTGACATATACATCCATTTTATGGAAGTAAAATAGGATCTTTTACATTAATTTCTTTTTCCTCGGGGTGGGGGGGCGGTCGCCCTTTCGCCCCCCTTTATCCGCCCTTGATTCAGAGCGCTATACGCTCGGCCACTGATGGGGCCCAATTAGCTATAAAATTATAGTAAAAAGTCAACTTACGTTTAGCATTAAACTGAATGCAAACTAATGAAATAAAATCAAAGATGGCGGCAGGGATACTAATCTGTACTCGACCCAAATTATAAATAGGAAATTATTCAAAAAATCATTGATTATAATCAGTATTATGCCTTTTATTATAAAATTCTAACAAAAGCATGTCAATTTTCTGTTACATGTTACAAAAGAACTTGACTTTTTTAATCAAATACTCTGTGATACTGCATGAAAACAGATTTGTATATTTATTTACATAACTTAGTGTCAAGCATACTTCTGAAATTCTCCCGTGAAACTAATTTATTATCTTCTGACCATACCCCTAAAAAGTAATGATATGAACATGCAAAAATCCTTTACGGGTTAAAAATTTGTGACGCAGCATTTTACTTTATAGCTATATGAATTTGAAATATGGGTCTTAATGTTATCAAATTTTGAGTGACGCGCTACTGGGATTTTTAAATATTTGTTTTTAAATTCCATTACCGTTACTTTCGTTTTATTTTCTAAAGAAGATTTACGCATTTAAGCAAAGCTTTTAATTATGAAATGCACTGTGAAATATATCACACTTTCACTGAGTCTATATAATGTATTCAAATGAATTTATTTCAATAATTTATCTTTTGCGTCACGCTATCCAAAAGGGCAAGCAAAATTTTCATATATATTTCACTTAGTTTGGTTACTATGACACTAACTAAATATTTGCGTAAATTTTACTTGCCCTTTTGGATAGCGTGACGCAAAAGATAAAGTAATTTATTGAAATAAATTCATTTGAATACATTATATAGACTCAGTGAAAGTGTGATATATTTGACAGTGTATTTCATAATTAAAAGCATTGCTTAAATGCGTAAATCTTCTTTAATAATAAGAATCATTATTAAAATAAAACGAAAGTAACTAATGGAATTTAAAAACAAATAATTAAAAATCTTAGTAGGGCGTCACTCAAAATTTGATATCATTATTTTTAAGACTCATATTTAAAATTCATATAGCTATAAAGTAAAATGCTGCGTCGAAATTTTTAACCCGTTAAGGGTTCTTGCATGGGGATAAATATGACCCCCCCCAAAAAAAAAATTAAATAAATAAATAAATAAATCAAGCTTTTTATTCAAAGATTGATTTAAAATGCCATTAAATGGTGATTTAAAAGGTATAAAATAATTTCCGAGAAAATTTTCAAGCTCAGCATTTATTGCAACGTACGAATAACAAATCCAACCTAGCTCATCGATCATCCGCTTAGGTACTTGGAAAATTCATTAAATATTACTTTTTTAAAATGTAGAATAATGTAATTTTTTTAAAAGCTTCAGGTTTTAATTATTTACTTCTGTAGGAGGTCAAAAAAAAAAAAAAAAAAAAAGTATTCACGCCTCAAATTTTAAAATTTATGTACCGTATTTACCCGCGTATACGTCGATCCCGCGTATAAGTCGAACCCCTACTTTCGCAATGAAGAAATTTGAGTTTTTTAAAAATCCCGCGTATAAGTCGACCCTCAATTTCCCGATCAAGAAATTTATTTAAGATAAAATGCATTTATTCAAAATCATCTGGGGGGGGGAAAGTACTAAATGTACAATAAGAAAGATAGTAATATTCAAAAGTAGTTTACGAAATTTAACTTTTTTTTTTTTTTAAAGTACCTCCAAGGATGATCTAGCGTGTCTTGCAGCACAAGGTGCAAACACTTGTGCTGCAATAAGTGTTTAAGCTTGAAAATTTTCTTAAATTCTTTTATACCTTTTAGTCTACATTTGACTAAAAAGCTTGATTTCTTGGAAAATCTGCTTCTCAAGTTATTTATTCATTCGGAGAGCTAGCTCACCATGCGGAAGTTCTCAGTTTGCTGTTATGTAGATTAGACTAGGATGTAGGATGGTTCTCGATCTGAATTTGAAAGGCTAGGTAGGAGGTAATATGAGTGTTTTTCTGGTCTTAAAGGAACAAGATGAACTTTTCAGGTGCAGTATCCTTAATTAATGCAGTTACTCAGTTGCATGTTCTTTGTAGGCGTTAATGAAATGCGTAAAGGCTAAACGCAATACGTTCTGTACGTTTACAAATGATTTATTAAGTTAGTTGGAATGCCGTTGCGTAGAAAACTTGACGTAAAGAGCATTGAACAAGTGCGTCTTTAGGTAAAACTTTTCAGTTTTTTTCTCCCAAGCTTAAAAATAAGTATCGTATGGGTGGGACAGGGGGAACTTATGTGAAAAAATTATTAATTATGCCAAATGTAATGTTGCAAAATCTTTTATGTAACTAGATTTTTTTTTTTTTCAGTCCATTAATAGCCATCCACGATATTTCAGTTTAGAGAAGAACTATCCGTAGAGGTATTACGTATTCGAAAGTGGTCGTTTGAAAGATATTTTCTCAAAATACTCGGAAGGAAGAAAGTTTTTTACCATAATTTTACACAGATGGTATTGTTTTCAATTTTTTAAAAATAATTTTTTATATTCCTTATACAACTAAGGGAAGTAGAAAATGAATAAACACCACTTAACAGGATGATAAGTCATTGAGAAATTTTGGCTTTTGTAGAGCCCTCACCTCACTGCTTTCGATATGTTTTAGCAGCGTGCCGCTTTCTAAGATTTGAGAAACCATTATATGCAATGGTGCTTAACGGTGAAAGAAATTAATGTTGAGCAAATCAAGTAACATGGCATGCTAGAATAATCATCTAAATGTGTGCCCGTTGAACTGTGTAATATGCATTTCAGGATAATTGAACATCTTTTATCTTCCGGAACCTTTCTTACTTGTTTATAGATTGGGGAGTGTGGGAATGTAACTTTTCTTTCTGTGTGATTAGCCATTAAAAAAAATGTTAATTAAATTATTTAATGCGATTTAAATCGAATTTTCAAAAAATCAGAATCCGTATTTTAATTTTTATTTATGCATAAAATATAAATTACACTCTCCGAAAGGGTTAAATAGTAGACGTATTTATAATACATACCTCTTTGTAGTTTTACTTTTATAAGTAATATACGATAAATAATTCTAGACAAAAAAAAAGTTAAATGCAACTACGATAAAAAAAAGCGAATTAAAAATTAAAAAAATATATAATGTATTACTTCCACCTCTGCGCCATTCCGATCCTCTTGCATATTTAACAATCATACCTCCTCCCCTTTAAATAATGTATAGTCTATTTTTAAGATTATCCCGTGAACAACGACTTAGAACTAGAGGGTATTGATATTTCTCGAGAAATCTCCTTTTCAGCCTTTTTCTTATTCATTTGGCTGCTTGCCTGCATTTCATGTTTTGCTAAAGTTTGCGCAATAAATTCGTAGTAAACTCAAAATATTTACGAACTATCTCAAGTAATTTATTCTTTTACGTAGGGCAACGAAAAGCTTTGTTGAAGATCATCTGTTTATGTACAGGGTTACAAAATGAGCGAGTTGACTGGGGATAATTTTCAACAAGAATGGCAATTTCTCCCCCCGGGAAAAAACAAAACAAAAAAAAAAAACACGCAATTATAGCAATTACCAGGGTTATGGGTTTTCCTCCCGTCTTTTCTACTATCAAGGGCGGATTAAAGGGGGGGCGGAGGGGGCGACCGCCCCCCCCCCCCGAGATGAAAGAAATTAATGTAAAAGATCCCATTTTACTGCTATAAAATGGATGTATATGTCAATCTTCTAACTAAACGCCCCCCCCCCCCCGACAAACTTCCTATAATCCGCCACTGTCTACTATGGGTATTTCTTTTTGGATTAGAAATGTATATTTCTGTGATTTTTACTGCAATTTACTTACTTTAAACCGGGGCCGAGCGAGATAGCAATAGCAAGTTTCCTCTACCTTGGAAACTTGCTTGATCTCGCGTGGCCCGTTTAAACGGCATTGATTGAAATACCACAATAGACACTTGCAGATTTTAATCGCCTTTGGCTTTATTCGTGTCTCTAGAACATAATGTATAGTCACAACTTATTCATAATAAATTTTCCTGTAATAATGTATCCTATCCACATGCTTCGCCCCATTTTTGCGCAAGTTTAAAGCTGGATCCCCGGGGAGGGGGTGTTGTCACAAAACAAGTTTTAAAATTTAAATTACATTTTAATAAAGATTTTTTTTGTTGAAAAATTGTTAGTATAATAATGTATTTTTTAAGGTATATTAAATAACTTATTTAAGTGTGTGGGAGGGGGGACTTTTGCGGTTTTATATTCTCTTGTTAAAGTTAAAATCATTAAAACTTATTTTTTCCGAACGGAAATATTATTTAATTGTTTATTTACTGAAAACATAATCATTTGAGACGTGTCAGAAAAAAATACTTTACCTGAGATCTCCATCTAATCCCAAAGTTGAAAATTTATTCCTTAAAATTCAACGGAGAAGTCGCAAAAATTAGTGACAAAACCCCTAAATTGGTAATACAGCCAGTTAATGATGGAAGAGAGTCGGGGATTTTTAATGATTATGCAAGATGAGACAGGCATGCTCCGCGTTACTCCACAGGGATAAACAAAACTCTATTTATTTAACTGAAAAAACACTCAAAATACTGGTGTTAAACGATAAAGTAATTAAAAAACTTTGTAAAAATATCCCTATTTTTGCGAGATGAGGCAAAAGCTTTGTAGTTGTAGTGCGAAATGAGGACATTGTAAAGGGTGAAGGGGGGGCTTTTTCTCGTCCGCAGCCATCTCTTAACACTTGCTAGTTTGTTGGTCTACAGCGGAATTTGATAAAATGACCCCCTTTGGTTGGTTAAAAAAAAAAAAAAAAAAAAAACTTGTCTAGTGACCACTTTCGTGCAATTTCACTCAACAAGCACCACACTTCGCCACGCCACTTTTATAAGAAGTGACCAATTTTGCGCTTCCCGAGGGTGGTCACAGACAGGTTCCACTGTATTTTGGCTACGTCCCCGATTACGATAATTCTGTTGCTCGTTACCTAAGTAATTCACATGGCTGAATTGTAAGGTTATTCAAATCTTTCAGGAATTTTCCATTAAGTGTAAATCTAAGTACATAAACAACGTGTGTACCTTAAAAAAAAAAAAAAAAAAAAAAAAGAAAAATTAAATATTCTGATTTGAAATTAAACTATATTTTAAGCATTTATTCAAATACTTTTTTTTTTTGTGTGTGTGTCATTAGTTACACATACACATATAAATTTAGAAAACTGTGTTTGCAGCTCATTATTTTTCTCATAATATTTTATAACGTGACCATTTATTTTTTCCTTCAAAATGGGACATCTATTTTTTTTTTTTTTGGCAATAGTGTATTTATTTTCTTCCTCTAAACGGGACATCTACTGTTTTTAAGGTAATAGTGTAGGGAGACTGAATTTCGGGTCTGGGTATCTTTTAGTTGTTAGGAAAACGCGCAAAAAAAGCTTGAATGTTAATGTTAATTTCAAAATAAAGTGAAAAAAAAAAACCTTTGCTAAAACACACATATACTACGAAAAATAGTGCAAGACGTACGTTTCGGGTGGTACAAGGGGTAGGCCCTTCTTCGATTTCAAAAACACCATCCGACACAAGGCAGGAAGGTAGGAAAGTGAGAAATGTAAACAAAAGGGCACACAGAAAAAAGGAAGTTGTCATTCGGAAGGGAAAGAAAAAATCTTAGGATGAAGGATGTTATAACTGCTTAAAAATGATTATTTAATCATGATGCAATACGAAATACACTATTTGATAATATATAGGATAATATTATTTCAATTATATATTATTTAATTTTCAATCGTTAATTTTATTCGTATTTTTCAAATAACATGTTCCACACTAGGTATTGATGCAAACGAAACTTGGGTCCGTTTTACGGCTCCTTCACAAAATTATAATCGATTAAAATGGCCCTTTCACAAAAATGCAGTATATTAAAACAACCGTATATTGGCATTTAACTGTATATTTTAAGTTTATTTGTATTATTATTATTATTTTTTTTTTTACTTTTACAAAAATTGGTATGAAAATTCTCCAAAAATAGATGTTGAAATTCACAAAAATAGATATTGAAATTCACAAAAATAGATATTGAAATTCACAAAAAAAAAAAAAAAAGAGAGTTTTCACAAAAATGGACCCTAGAAAAAATTCCTTGATCGATCCTTGCACAATATTTTTGTATTTATTTTTCTAATGTTAATTTCAGAGTACCCTGGGGCAGATCTTCACTTTGCTCCACTTACGAATCTGCTTCCTTTAATGTTTCGATTGAAAATCAGCTGTATGGTTTCCTCGCTATATCAACATACATAATTTCATAGGCCACCCTTAATTGATAAGTTTCTGCTGAATAATTGCCTGAGACTACACCGTTTAACTAAAGAAAGTTGTGGATGTAATGCTAGCGCTATCAAATTGTAACAGAGTAGTTATTATTACTATTATTTTTAATCAAATCTTTCAGGAATTTTCCATTAAGTGTTCCATTAAGTACATAGTAATGCATAGTAAGTAGTTTATCTGTCTCTTATCTTAAATTAAAATAAAAATTTTTAAATTTTTAAACTTAAATGTTAATTTGGGGCCCCGGGCGCTTGCCCGGAATGCCGTGCCGGAAATCAGTCCCTGGGCACAGAGGCACTTGCCCCTTCTCACACGAACTAAGTTTAGTGTTAGAATTCAAATACATTTATAAGGAAAATGAGACGCACCCTCACCCTCTAATCCTCCCCAGAATATTTTTTTCTGGATTCTCCTTTGTTAATGTTTGCTTTGAAAATAAGCTTTGGCAGAGCCTTATTATCGCATGGGCAAATCGGGACTTTGCACAGGGCCCCCCAATTTCAAATATCGTTCTGAAATATATTTTTTATATCAAAATTTTATGAAAAATAAAACAAATTACATAGATGAGGGCCCCCCAAATTCATGAATGCCCGGGGCCCCCGTTGGTCATAATCAGGCTCTGAGCTTTGGCAGTATATTGATTTATTAGCCTTTATTTATTTATTTTAAACAAGTTTAAAGCGCCTTGTTTATTTTGAATTCTGGATATCATGGATATGGATGTCATCTTATGTGTGCGATTTCGCCGAACTCCAGAGCTAGCCAACGTGATGAACGCGCTCTCAAATAGTGATGGTCACATGGCGGTTTTTACGGATCGATGGTACTCCTGACCTTGAGGAATATCGTTTGTGCTGTTACGTCACTTTTCTGTTATCCGAGTGCGCCCGCTGAAAGAGTTGGGTGTCGTTTTTCAAGTTGTTCTCCTGAAGGGAAACCTATCTGCATATTAATATCCTGCAGTTTTGACGCGTTAGAATAAACTTGTAGTTCGGAAAAGGGGTGGAGAGTTATTCTGCATCGCAGAAGGCATGGTTTTTGTCAAGTCTGGGACGCAGGACAAAATTGAAATACATTGAATTTGAATAAAATTATTTCTGTCATGTGATAAAATCGTCTTACTGTATTAAATCAAAAATAAATTATTTAAAAACTTTGACTAATTTTTTTGTTTTTCTAATCTTGTAAATCTATGCGTGCAGTTACACAGCGGAACAATTAACTTTGTTTATATTTTGCAGTAAAATGAAATTTAACAAAATAAAAAATAAACCAGTTGTGAAATATTCAGCGTAGTATTGTATAGTGATACAAAAAGAAAAAAGGGTCCCCATTTAATCGTTTAACCCAAAGCTTCTGCATTTTTATTAAAAATGATAATAATATCAATATTATTTTTACAGGCACGTTTCTGCAATGGAACGTACTTTCTTTTTGTAAATAGCATGTGACATTGTTTTCAAGGAAAAAAACTGTTCATCTAACTCAATTTTATTGTGTAGTTATGACTTATCAAACTTACTGCGGGCATGACATGAACGCGCACAATACTGTGGCATCGCCCAATTATCAAATAAAAGTTCTTGAAAATATGACACATATTGATAAAAGTCAATTATTAAACTATAACTGAACACTTTCTTGTGCCATGTTTATGACAATTGTAAACATGTGAAATAACTCAATTTTCACAATCAATTTCCTTTCCTAGGCCAGAGATTGTGCATCCCTGATTTAAAGCAGATTTTTTTTTCTTTCAAAAAATCAATTCCTTTAAATCATAATTAAAATCGCTGATTTAAATCAGTCAATCATTGACACCATGTCTAGTATAGTGTAAAAATGTACACTATTAGGCCCATCCCTTATGTGGTAGTTGGTGGCAGATAATTTTTTTGGGGAGGGACTAATTAAGAATTTTAATTTCTGTAAAAAAACTTAAAACTTATTGTAAACAAAATTTACAATAAAGCAGTATAAAGTTTTTGGGAGGGATAATTTATATAAAAAAAGTTCATTTGACTTTAAAAAAAAAGTGTACAAAGATATTATTCTGGATCAGTGTTTTTTCTTTTGGGGGGATGGGGGGAGAGGGCTACCCCTCCTGTGGATCGGCTGCTGATGGGGCCTCAGAGATTTAGCTGATGAAATTTTTGATCAATCTCATAAAAATATTAATTGTTGCTTGTTAAAAGAATAAGAACTATTTGACGTAACTCAGCTTTTCAGTGCATTTAATTCTCTCTTTTTTTTTTTTTTTTTTTTTACAAATAGCTAAAATGTAATTGTGTAACTTACATTTTAGGCCTCATGATACACCATTTGAAGATGGAACCTTTAAACTTACTTTAGAATTTACGGAGGAATATCCTAATAAGCCACCTACAGTTCGTTTTGTATCTAAA
Organism: Cheiracanthium punctorium; assembly: GCA_038373885.1. NCBI lineage: Eukaryota > Metazoa > Arthropoda > Arachnida > Araneae > Cheiracanthiidae > Cheiracanthium > Cheiracanthium punctorium. The sequence goes on from JAWZYV010012852.1 coordinate 87,864, forward strand.
ATGTTTCATCCTAATGGTAAGATTTTGGTATTTTTTTCTTTTGGAAATGTTTCTATACTTTTTATTGACTCTGTAATTGCATATCTTGACACAATAATAATAATAAAATTATTTGCAAATTTAAGAACTTGTATTAATAAAGTTTATATTTAGTTTGTGATGCCTGAGAAATGCTTTGTCTCCTGTGTGTAAGTATGGAAAACTGGTAATGATAGTGGTAATGATGAAAGTTTCCTTTCGATTTTTCTTGATATTAGTTATTTGACATGAAGAGATGAATTAAATAAATTTATATTGCGCATTTAATGGACACTCTGCCTTTATTTTTTATTAGAATGTTAAATTTACTGATTTCGTACTATTTAAAAAAATATATTTTAAATCTAAACTTTGTGTTATTTGTTACTACCTAATTAAAAAATGTCATTTTGTTGGAAAATTAAGTTGTATGCTACAACTTTCAAAAGTTATTTAGTGAAGCTTTTGAAGGTGCTGAGGAGATCTGTTACTTCTGATTATATGAGGTGTGTTTAAAAACTAGCATTTACAAGCTTGATTTTATTTTATATAAAATCTGTGAAAATAAGTAAAAAATAGTGTGTGACATCCCCCCCCCCCCCCAAAAAAAAAAAAAAAAAAAAAAAAAAAAACCCTCCTGTTTCTGAAAATTATTATTCCTTGCTTCACAAACCATTTGATTCCCTAGATCTGTTTCCTAAGATCATCATTACCTAACAACTCACATTTCCCTCTTCTTTTTCATCATAATCATTAGTATGTGTCCTTTTTTCTTATTTTTCTGTAAATTTTAATTGGTTTGAAACTCTAATGTCCAGAAAAGTATCTATTATATGGCATAACTCTGCGAATTATGCTTCTATAAGCAGGGCTTAATTTCTAGCAAAAGAAGTACCGGAGCCCGAATATTCTAGAGCTTATGCTCATATACAGCGACATACTGTAAGTCCGAGCTACCCCTTCAGTACGGGGTAGGTAGAACATTCAATTAAAATAATAATTCAAATATTTTCCCGTGTAATAGTTTTTGACATACACTGCTGGCCACCCAAATTACAACACCAAGAAAAACAAGAGATATCACAACAAAATTTATTGTGTAGATAACATGTTGACCAAGTAACAAATGATTAAATTTACAGCATTCTATGAAGCGTGGTTCCTGCCAAAATCAGTACCCAGAGTAGCCGCCGTTGTTGGAGATCACAGCTGCCACACGCCTCGGCATTGATTCAAAGAGACTTTGAATGTGTTCTTGGGGTACAGCAGACCAAGCAGCTTCCACACGTTGCCAAAGTTGATCTGGTGTGACAGCTGGGGATGAACTCTGGGTCAGTCGTTGAGCAACCATGGACCACATGTTTTCTATCGGCGAAAGATCCGGAGAGCGCGCCGGCCAGGGAAGCAATTCAATCTGGTGATTGACGAAGAACCCTTGGACAATGCGTGCCACGTGTGGCCGTGCATTATCCTGCTGAAATATGGCTGTTGGCAAGCCCTGAAGGTAAGAAAGGACAACTGGCTCCAACACCTCGGAGATGTAGCGCTGGCTGGTTAAAGTACCGGCAATGCGTACTAGAGGAGTGCGAGAGAGATATCCGATACCGCCCCATACCATAATACCCGGTGCAGGACCAGTGTGACGGTGCATAATGCAGCTGTTCAGCATCCTCTCTCCACGGTGTCTCCAGACTCGAATCCGACCGTCGTGGTGTTGCATACAGAAGCGTGACTCGTCAGTAAAGAGAATTTCATTCCATTCTGTCGTCCACATCCTTCTTTCATCGCACCATTGGCGGCGGAGACGTCTGTGGTTCCGCGTCAGAGGTAGACAAAGCAACGGACGTCTTGCAGACAGACCATTCTGCTGTAAACGACGTCGAATGGTACGCGCAGACACTGGATGATGCGTTACAGACTGAATCTGCTGTGATATGGTTCGTGATGTGACTGAGCGGTCCGTCACTGCCATGCGTACAATCTGCCTGTCATCACGTGACGTGGTGCACTGAGGTCGATGCGGTCGATCACGTCTGTCCGTCGTACCCTCCTGCACCCAACGATCACATATCCGCATCACAGTTGTTTGGTTTCGTCCAATACGACGACCGATTTCCCTGAAAGATAACCCACAATCTCGGTATGCCACTATCCTTCCTCTGTCAAACTCGGATACTTGATCAAAAGATGATCGTTGTTTCCTACGAGGCATAATTTATCGTTTTTTTGAAAAAAAGCAAGAAAAACACAATTGCTGTACTTGAAACCGTCGAAATCTCCAAGCCTTAAATAGCGCTTTGAGGTGGCGCCACAGGCGCGCTTGATGTGCGTCTGCGCTGAAATTCTAATCATTTGCATATCTCACCTCAGCTAATGCATGTTGTAAATTTCATATTATTTGCATGCTTCCTTCAGGGTATTGCATTTACGATGGCCAGCAGTGTATTTTTATTATTTCATGGCACAGTTGTTATATCACTGAAAATGGTAGACGGCCGAAGTGTGAAGGTCCCGGGTTTGGGTCCCATCGTGTGGCTGTCGATCTAACGGTCTGGAGTTTTGGTAGGTTTTCTCCAGATGTAATGTGAATACGTGTTAGAACCCCTTAGAAAGTAATCAAGTAATCTTTATGGTGTTATTTTAAAGTTTTTTATTATTTTATTTTACCCTTAGAAAGTCCTCCTACCAAGGCATCCCCATCCGTGACAGATCGCCCTAGCGTAGCGTTGCCATAATCACACAAATAAATATTTCGCAAAACGGTTACTAATAAATGATCTGAAATAAGCATGAAGAAATATGAACAATACACAGTAGAAGACTCAAAATCTGCAAATAGGGAGCAGACCTTGTGCAGATTTTAGATTTTTGCACGTTTTGCAGCATAACATGTAAAGTAATTTTGTTTTCTTCTAAATAAAAGAAATAAAGCAAAAAAAAAAAAAAAAAACTGTTAAAGTAATGTAGAAGTGATTGAAATACTTAATACAAACAAGTGAAAGAAATAATGTCATAATTTTTAACACATGAAGAAACAAAAAGTTATATACCATAATTATGAAAACAAGGAAATTCAAGAAAATTCAAATTATTTAGAAAATGTTAAACATTTGTTGAACAATTGCTTGTTAAAAATGTAGCATTTGGTATGATGTAATTTGAGTTTCTTTTTAAATACACATACCTGTGTGTTAATTAAAAATACTCCACAGAGCTAATAAATCAGGAGCTTCCTCTTTTTCTTTCCTGGCTTTTGATTGAGTATCAATAGCACTGTGACGGCCATAAGCTAACCATGAACGAACAAATGATGGTTCAAATTTGTTGATCGGAGGACCGACTAATCTAATGAACATCCAATTTGATAAAGTTTCAATGCTAAGTGAAGTATGTTGGGAAGTACAAATTAAGTTCATGGTAGAAAATCCTTGTTCACATTCAGCACTTGAAATGGGTATACAATTGATGACTAAAATCAATGTTTTCAAGTCACTTTTTCTTTTCCAGATGATGACTTGAAAATTCTGAAGTTTCTTAAAACAGCTTTTTCATTAAAACTGAATCTTTTGCATAATCCCACGAGTTCATCTTCGCCATATGTCACTTCAGTCTATTCAGCAGCAGGCCAAAACTTTGGATTTAATTTCACAGATAAATTGTTCACAATCTGATCCAACATTTCTCGACTGGACCTAAAGGAGCCTACTTATTATTGAATCGGCTAAACACCTGCAAAATTGTCCTGGGTCTTTTTTAGGAATAGTTTTTCCACTTTCATGTATAGCTGCATTTTTAAACTTGGAAACGTTTACACCTTCAATGGCCCCGGATGCATGTCTTCCAGGCTTCTTCATCCTGGATTCAAAAACTTGTATTAGTAGTCTTATTAGCCTATGGACATCAACTAGTGCAGTTTGTCGGTTTTGCAGCTCTAATGAAAGTTCCGACAGTTCTTCCAAGAGCATCATACATAACTCCAAGATTTAAGATAAATGTATCAGTCGCTAGTTTATTCGCCACCCAGAAAATGTGGTTCTTTCTTTGGCATTTCTTTTTTTCATCTTTGGAGCTCTGTGTGAAATGTTTATGTAGACTTTCATAGTCCGTCCACACTGTTTTCACAGATCAAAGACGATGCAGCCCATCGAACAACGAAAATACGACCAATCTTCAGTAATTCTTGTCCTGTATTTACAGCACACTCAATAAGTTATCGTTGGTTTTTTGGTGAACTGTGATATATCAGGATGTCTACCGCTCCGGAAAGTCTGAAAAAAGCCGGGAAATTGGAAAATGGGTCTGGAAAGTCTGGAAAAAACTGGGAAATTGGATAATGGGTCCGGAATCAATTTTTTTGTTTCGTGTCCCTCCTTTTTTTTTTTTTTTAATCACTTTCTCTCTAATTGTCAGACTGGAAACCAAAAGCAACTGTAACACATTTTTCGGACTGCGAAAGTATCTAGAGATGTGTTTGTATGAGGAGGGAAAAATGGGGGCTCATCCATCGTGATGGGAGGGTCAAAGACAAATTAGCTTACTTGGTAACTTATGGCTTAGGATCGTATTTCCAAGAACAGTTAATTCTATCAGAAAGTGCGACTACTTCTGTTTATCAATGGATGAAAGCTTAACCCTGTATACTTCAATTAAAATTGATTTCAAGAAGTTGTACAAAATATGCAAATATAAAGACAAGGGAGGGGGCATTGTGCAATTTCCCAAAGTAAAATGCACTGGTCAGGAATTTTTTTCCCGGGACCTCCCAAAAGTCAGGAAAAAGCCAGGAAATTGATTTTCAGAAATTTGGTAGACACTCCGTATATATTTCTTAATTTGTCCATGAAAATTTTAAGTTATTTATTCCTGCAACTAATTTTACAGCATCAGCAATGCTGAGTTCTAGGTGATGATTTATACAATGCCAAATAATTATATTAAGAAACATATCCAACAGTTTCTTACAGAGTCCTTCTTTTCTGCCAAGCATAACAGAAGCTTCATCACAAGTGACAGCAACTAATTGTTCTTGAAGAATTTCTTAATTAATATTGAACCGATTAAGTCCGGTTAACTGACATTCAAGTATTCCGTTTGCATTTGTTTCTTGCAATTCTGATAAGCTTAAAAATATATTGATAGGATTTTCCATTTCGGAAAACTCGGTCCGCATGTACAAAATGAGACACGATTTATTACATAAAGATGTTTATATCCTTTATTATTTATTGACGCTTAGAAACTCAAAACTGCCTGGTAAGCCCATCTTAATCACCTTGTGTATTCAGAGTTACGAAAACTACAGATCTTTCGAAATTTCGCGATTCTAAACAACTCGAAAAATCTAATAAATTCCTATTAGTTGTAGCCAGTTGAAGCGTAGTGACGTCAGGAGTAGCAGTTTTGGTTTTGGTTAAAAGGAAGCTACGGGTTGTGCACCAAGATATGTCACAGAAAGATCAGCTTCTGCTAAGCTGACTGAAATCAGTTTCAGGATGCTGGAATTGGTTTGAGGCGAAACGAATCCTGTGTGGTGTGCCTGTTAAAAATCGGTGTGTGTGTGAAAAGCATAAAAATGACAAATTAATATGTAATGGTGGGCTCCGGAGCCCAATATTCATGAGCTCTGGTTGGTTTAATGTAATATGAAAAAATTCACTCAACTAAAAGAAGTACCGGAGCTGAGCTCCTGCCCAAATTAAGCCCTGTCTGTAAGTCTATTAGGTTAGATTTTGATTATTTTAATAATGTATGCCTTTTCTCAATTTTTCTTACTAAAAATTTGAGCACAACTTAAAATATTTAATCCTTTGAGTTCCTGCAATTGACTAATGGGGAGGGGAGCCTTGTCCCTCCCCTCTCCAAACAAATAAAATATCCCCCTCCCATCACAGTTATACGCAATCAGGGATGGTGAGTTATTCTTAGTCATTCGGAAAAAGAAAGAACACAAATAAAACATTAATTTACTGGAGCTTAAAAAATTCTCAAATTTTTAATGCTATTGTAATTATAGTGGCTGTAGTTTTAGCCTTGCACTTGATACAGGTCTTTAAGTTTTAATCTATAGTTTCTCTTAAAGCAGAATTATTTAATGATTTTTTTGCCTAGACAGCACAAACTATAAACTCACACTAATTGAAAACTACAGAGTTCCAAGTTTCTTTAAAATGATATAAAGTATAAACTAATTTTTGCACCAAAATGCAGAAATTAGAAGTTGTGCCAAGCTAGAAAAAGTGCAGCTATCTAATAGATCCCTGCCTTATTATATCCCTGCCTCTTAAAATTTTAAATGTTACAGTATTTTTACACATGTAAAGCCTGCAGAAATCTTGGGTATTTACTAACATGATGGTTTTTCTTAATTTGGTGACTTAACATGCATATAGTTGATATAATTTCCCATCAAGCTTGATAATAAGGGAGAGTGGGGATGATTGAGACAATTTTCATGTTTTAATTGATAATACATTGACACTGGCCATGTGTGATTCTGAAATTTGCAATATATAATTAAGTATACTTCAATATTCAGTCACATGTAGACATTAATTTTCCCTAAAAATAATAATACATTTCATTATATTTTTAATTTTTAACTATAATATATATATGCATATATATAACATCAGCATGTGGGTTCTGTAGTCATCACAGTCCGGAGTGGCGTGATATTTGGTCGGATTCTGTGGCCATGCCACCGAAATTCCTTCGATAAGGAATTGGTTGCTGGCAATTTCACGGACTTATGTTGTTGAAAGTTTGCGGGATGCTGTAGAGCAATAGCCCTGATTCCTCAGCTTTATGGCAACCCCCCTACATCATTCACACTATTAGTTTAAAGCATATTTTTACTATACTTCACTGGAATTTACATTGCAACAGAGGCTACGAAAAAGATAGCTCTCCAGGCTGTGCGAGCCGTTTTATTAACTTTTGAGGTCGTGTCGTATGACCAGTGCTCTTTGCATTAATTAGTTAATCACAAATCAGCTGCATTTTTTACATGGACTGTTTTGACTTTTAAGGTGCCAGTTTGACATAACACGGGGATCGTTTGTAAGATTACAAAGGAATTGCTAGGGACTGTGTAGTACTAGTTGTGGAATTAAGCAGTTTTAGATCACGGATTTCTTTTGTTTATAACTATGCAGAAGAACTTTTTAGTACTTGGAATTTTAACACATTTTGATTTCGTATGAATGTAATATATTATGCATGTGTACTGTCCCATTCACCCCCACCCCTTAGTGATAAATGGGACATAATGGCTGAATGAGGAATTTATATTATCTTGTTAAACTGGCTTAATATTGTTGTTCCACAACTGAATTGACTCAAATTGACACTGACTGATATTGTAAAAATCAGTCAGTGTCAATTTGAGTCGGTGTAAATTAAGATTAGCTGATTTTTTTTATTCAAATTGATATTAACTGATGTAACAGCTCAAAATAACTGATGTGTTGATTCAGATTAACATCAAAAGACAAAAGATACTTCCATACCTTTTTTCTTATGCTGGCTATTTTCTGCTCATACCGAAATACCTTGTGTCATCCCTCATAAATTTGTGCATGCATGCATTTTTCACTGACCCTTTCTCAGTTAAAATTTGGATTGCCTATCGTGGTGCCATTTTTGTAGTTGGCCAATTTCCTGGTATTTTAAGCGTTTAGCAGAGGGGGTATTTTGGATCAGCTGATGTTTTCAAAGTTTGGTACATACTTTTATGACTGTACATTATGGAATTCTAAGCTAATATTTATAAAATATTGAAAATATATAAAAACTGGCTTAATGTTATTATTTTATTCTTGTGACTGTATTATGACTGTATATTACGGAATTCTAAGTTACTGGTTGTAAAATATTGAAAATATATAAAAATTATTTTATCATATGTAATATTATTTTATTCTTAAGCAAAGTTTTAAATTTATAAACAATAGAAATGAATGGAACATGTCACATTCATCCCCTTTACAAACTTCAATCCTAAACTTGGTTACATAAAACCCTTGCCTACATAATACTTACACAAGGCTGGGAAAAGGTTGTGTTTTTCAGCAATAAAACGGGTGAAAACTCTAAAATGACCGTTGAGGGTGCTTTTATGACCCTTCAACATTTGTGTTTTACCGCTGTTTGAATGTAAACAGTGAGTTTTCGAGATGTTTAAACATGTTAATAAGGCAACGATGAGTACTTATAGGACCAAAAAGCACCAACTACATTTTCCCCAGTTTTGAAAGCCGCATTTCCCGGCCTTGTGTAGTATTACGTAGGCAACGATAAAACAAAAGATAGGCTTAGGGTACAGTTGTCAATGCTCTAACTAAATATCATAAATACTGTTAGAGACTATGTGTTTTCACTATATTAAGCTACAAACTAATATTTAATTTCTTAATTAAATATTAGTTAATTAGTCATTAATTTCTTAATTAAATATTAGTTTGTATTCACTGTAAGCATCCTTGTTATTTTTATGAAAAAAATATATTATGATTAATTTAGGTAGGAGTTGACTTTTTACAAAATTTTTGATGGTTATAACTAATTTTGTATTGCTAATATCAGTGGTGTAGCCAGAAATTTTTCATGAGGGTGGGGGGTTACGACTACTGCAACTTGCATACATGTATACCTGTGTGTAACAAGGGAGTGAAGAATATACATTTTGTATGGCAAAAAATTCCTCATAGGGAGTGTGTGTTTTGTGACCCCCCCACCCCCCTTGGCTACACCACTGGCTAATGTTGAATTTTGTTTTTATTATTTAAGAAAAATTACACAAAGAAATTTTACATAATATTCAGGCATGAGAGTTTTCCCGCGGATTCGCGGAAAACCGCACTTTTGTTTATTTTATAGATCGGCAAAAATCGCTGATTTTTGCTCCTCCATCCCAATTGCAATCTTTTCCCAACCATTTTGAGAGTGAATATTTTTCCTATAGCCTTTCCATTGTTGAAATTTCTTTGTTTTTTCAAACATTTTCAGTTGTGACCCTAATTTCACTTTTCTCGTTATTTTCAGCTTCGTTCAAAATTACCTTCACATGTAATTTCCGCTTTTTTCCAATTCTGTCACTCTCATCTCTGAATATGCAAATGATAATTAAACAGTTACATATTACTAAGCTGAATTCTTCAAGTTGTGAAGTAAACTACTTTCATCAATTTAAAAAAATACGTTTTTAAATTGTAGAGTAAATTAAGTACATTTCTAATTAAGTAAACACATTAGGAATAGAGTTTGCAAAATTTAATGCTTATCTAATTTAAAAAATCAGTTTCTCTATAAATAAAGCTTGCAAGATATAAAGATGCTATTGAGGGTTATAATTTTCTCTAAAATTATGCTTAAGAAATTCAGGCAATTGACTAATTTGCTAGAATGTGCGCATTTACTTCTATATGTACAATTAGTTATAAATAGTGATTTTGAAAAAATAGAGGAATATAATTGGTTTAGCTTGTTTAATTTTGATTTATGAGCATAAATAAATATTACAGATACGTCAAGTCTCAGGAATTTGGCCAGAGTCTCGGGCTTTTTAAGAGTTTATTCAGAAATTGCAACTTTCACCCTCTTTTCTTTATCAGGTTCGCAAGATTAGATTTTGTTACTTTCATGTTAATCAGGCCCTCACTACCTGAGAGAGCATTAGGTTCTGAAGTTAAAAACAATTAAACTGCATAAATAAATATTCATTGTTATATAGAGGAATATAATTGGTTTAGCTTGTTTAATTTTGATTTATAAGCATAAATAAATCTTATGAATTATATCACTAAAAAGAAATGTAACAAATTAATATTTGGTATTTTATTTTTCAGTATATGCTGATGGTAGTATTTGTCTGGACATTCTTCAAAATAGATGGAGTCCTACATACGATGTATCTGCTATTTTGACATCTATACAGGTAATCATCTGATTATTTTTACTTCCTTGTATGAAGTAAATAAGTATTGTAGTGGTGATAGAGCATTCAAGTTTTGGTGGACAAATTGATTTTTACCATTTCTGAATTTACTATGGAAAGTTTCTGCATTACATCTGTATGCATACAGCTCCAGAAAAAAAAAAGTCCACTTGTTCTTTGTTTGGCTGGTGTTCATCGCACAGCAAAGTTATGTATGCCATTCATTTGCTAATAACGTATACTTTTATCTCCTATTATTTTAATTTGCATTAGAGGCTGTCTTCATATTTAATTCTATACCAACTTCGTTTTTTGACGTGAATGCATCTAAATTTCATAGTGGGTGGCAATTCAGAAAACTGATAACAAAATTGTGGGGATATAGTTTGATGTTGCCACTACAAATCTATCATCTGCATTTAAAATTTAATTACACCACTTGATGGCTAAAGGATAAAAGAATTTGTTACGTTGTGTGAGGACTGTGATGCATCGCTAGTGGCGGAAGGGGAAGCACCACCATTTTGACGTTGCTTCACGGCATCACATAATGTCCGTTTAGTATGAAGAAAAATTGTGTAGGAAGCTAGCTACGTTGTCTGCATGCTCTCTCCTCGGAAATATCACGGGAGGGCAAAGAAAGTGGTCGATACTTTAAAAGACATAAAATGCTGTATTATTAAGGAGATACATAAGGTAATTACATTGGAACGTATCTTCAATTATTGGCGAAATTTTTTAAGACTTAGGAAGGTCTTATTTTTTATATTGAGAAATGAGTGGGAACCATGTAATAGTAAATTATGTTTTGGTCGCTTAGTTCTAATACTACAAATAAAAATCAGCTTCTTAATATCAGTACTATATGAGATATGAATTAAAGTATTAAAAAATATTTTAATGCATGGGGAAGGGATTTTGGAAACTCATGAGACACATTCATTTTCAGTTCAAATGTATTGAAAATTGGTATCTGGTGTTAAAAGGAGTTAAATTTTTGAAATATGAATTGAAATCTAGGGGTTACTGTTGAAAAAAAAAGGTGAAAATTTAAATATGGCGATTTTATCTAAAGCAAATTAAAGTGTATGTTTATCATAAATGATTATTAATGCAACCTTGCCGTACGATGAACAATGGCCGAATAAAGTTCAAGGGGCCATTCATTAATTACGTAAGGACTACTAATTTTGGCCATTTTTGGTCCCCTTTACCCCCTTAATTAATAAGATTTTTCGGACTCCCCCCCCCTCCCCCCTCTCTACATGAAATTTTATCTGGTTTTAGAAAAGGATCAATTGCACTAAAACTCATAATTTTACATAAATCCAAGCTTTTTTTTTTTAAAGAAAAAATAAATCTCAGAGTTGTTTTCCCCTGATGCTTAGCTCTCAAATATCCATAACTCTATATTAGGAATAGTACATTTTGATGTATAAAATATTACATAAGAATGGCTTTTAACCCCACCCTCCCCTAAGGTAAAAGCATGTAGCTATTGAGAACCCCCCTCCCCTCCAGACCTTTACATAATTAATGAATGGCCCCTAAAGTGGGTGATTTGTCTTTTTTCTGGAGCTTACATATTAGGGTGGGCCGATTTTTACTTTTTACAAAATAATTAAAGTCGCCTGTGGTGGGAAAAGTTGTGAATTGACATCAAATGTTTGTAAAAAAAATTATTTTTGAAATTCAAATATATCAAGGTCTCCTGCCAGGCCCTTTTAAGTTTTACAAAATATGCAAAATTTAATGTTTTTTATTTATTTTTATTTTTTTTTTATGTATTGAATTTTCTAACTGACTGTAGTGGAAATAGTTGAATAGTAAGGCCATTTGTTTGTCTTTTTTTTTTTCTGATATTGTTTGATATTTAAGCTCTCTGCTGGGTATTGAAATTTGTATTTGCAAAACTTGGACATTTTAACCTTTTGAAGGAGAATTTTTATTAAACATACTTTTAAAAATTAATGTCATTATTAAACTTTTCTATTTCTATAATAACACAATAGAATTTTTTTAAAGATTAAAATTAAAGTATCAAAGGATAAAGTACCAAACGAGACCTTAGATGTTCCTTCTGCGTCGAAGAATAAATGCATCGCTTCACTTATTTTGCCAAAATTATTGCAAAGTAACACAGAATTTACTAAAAGAAGGTGGCTGCATTCAAATTTCACCGTGCCCATCCAACCTCCAAACCATATATGGGCACAAATTTTCTTTTTTGGTTTGTGAAATAGTAATCTTACTCTATATATTATGCCGTAATTTCAAAGTTTGGCATTAGCTTTCAACACACCAATGTTGTGTGAATAAAGCCATCGTGATTTTTTGATCCATAGACAAATGATGATGGTTCTGTAACTACCCTGACTGCCCATTCTACAGCTTGTGTGTGGTATGTGAGATTCAACAATATGTTTTCAAAGAATGTCCCCCGTTTTAGCCATTTTCTCAAGTCAAGTTTTAGCCATTTTCTCAAGTCAAGTTTTAGCCATTTTCTCTAGTTCTGTACTCGGTATATGCTGTCTTATTTCCTCAAATAGGATCATTTGTCTTTGATCAGTAGGTTTTCTGACCATAAAAACCATTCCTTTGAATTACAGATTCAGAATTACTTTCAGCTCTTTGCTCTGATAGCTTGAGTAATGTATAACTTCCCAAAGATTCTGTGCATAAAGGCTCAGTTTAATGAGAAACCAAACTTAATCATACACTTTTAGACTATATTCCACTGTAGTTTCTATTTCAACTGATGGCTTTTCTGTACAAATATACAGACCAAGTGCTCTATTTGCCATTGTAAGCCACCTGGCATGAGAAGGCTTTACTGTTGATTTGGTGGACATTGTTTTTGGAGAGGAAAATTTCCGGATGATATCGCTTGATAGATTTGATACAAATATTTTTGATCAGTACCAAGTCCATCTACATCTTCTGTGGACAGATCAAGAGTGATTTTTCTAAACTTTACAATCGGTAGTTTATTTCAGATGAGTCCAGAAGTTTCTCTATAGGACCACATTATGCAAAAGGTTCTGTAGTGTTTTGATCTAGATACCATACTACACTCATGTCCATAAATTAAGGATAATGAAGTTCAGGCAAAGAAAGAGAAAGAAGCAAAACAAATTTGACTTATTTGTAAAGTCTATTTATTAAACAAAAAGTAAAGAGCAAAAAAGATGCTATATGTTTGACATAATTAATAAAAATTGCAAGTTTTACTCCCTTGACCAAATTTCAAAAAAGAACTTATTTACAAAAAACAGTATAACATGGTTAGTAGGATGGTTAATACGGAGTATGTCTCCCGGACGATGCAATACAGGCCTGACAACACCTAGGCATGCTGAGTAACAAATGATCAATCTGATCTTGGGGAATATTACAGGGTGTCGACAGATCAGGGAAATCATGGAAAAATCAGGGTACTTTATCGATCTGGAAAAATCATGGAAATATCAGGGAATTTTGTCAAAATATTTAAAAATCAGGGAACTTTCGTTTTTGCCTAGTGAACTAGATCATTTTTAAAGTAAATAAAAAACTTTGTAAAAAACACACATAAGATGTTATAGGTAAGAGGATACCTACGTTTCAACCAAAAAATTATTTGCTAGTCATCTGAATATAAAGACTAATACTTCTACTAATACTTTTAATTTTCACAACGATTTAATTGTACTACCTTTCTTTTCACCTTTATGGTACAAAATTTCTAAACTTCTCAAAAATTTCGGTTTCAAAGTCATTTTCAAACCTGTTAATAAACTTAAATTTTCTTCCCTTAAAGATCCTATTCCTACTGAGAACCGTTGGGGTGTTTATTATATTCCTTGTGGATCTTGTGATTTGGGCTATATTGGTCAGACCAGAAGATCTCTCAAATTTAGGCTCAAAGAGCATGAGAGATATGTTTCTAAGCACGAACTTTCCAAATCTTCTATTGCCTCGCATTGTTGGAATTCCAATCATCGTTTTCAGTTTTCTAAGGCTAAGATTTTGTGCACTCCTCAGTCTTTGTCCCAACTGGATTTTTTGGAAGGTTTTTCCATTACCCAGCACTTAGAACGTCTTGTGAACGATGGTTCTTCCGTTCCTTTCGTTCATTCTGCTTGGAAGCTGCTGTTGTAAGTTTCTTTTCACTTTCTTCGTCTACTCCCCCCCTTTTTTATTTATTTATTTTATTTATTTATTTATTTATTGTGTGTGTACGTGTGTTACTGTCTTCCTTTACGTTTATTTTTATATATATATATTTAAAAAAAAAAAACTGTTTTATATATATTTTGTGCTGTCCTGTTCGTGGTTTTTAATTAAAAAAAAAAATTGTGTTCTGTTTGTTTTGTTCTGTTTTCTCTTTTTGTGTGTGTGTTTGTATTCGTGTGTTCCTTTTTTATTATTTATTTATTCCTTTCTTATTTCTGTATTTTTGTGCTTCTTTCCTTACCCTTTTTTTTATTTCTATTTTTTTCTCCCCTCTCCGTGGTTTTGTTCGACTTTTCTTTGCCCCTTCTGGCAACATCTTGCTTGTTTTTCTCTTTTCAGTACCCTGTGTTGCTTGCAACGAAGGGCTTGGACTGAAGAAGGCTAAAACAATTTTTGGTTGAAACGTACGTATTTTTGAGGACTGAAGAAGGCCAAAACATTTTTTGGTTGAAATGTACGTATCCTCTTACCTATAACATCTTATGTGTGTTTTTTACAAAGTTTTTTATTTACTTTATTGTTTAACACCAGTATTTTGAGTGTTTTTTCCGTAGATGATTTTTAGTTGTCAGTCAGCGTCTGACTCGCGGCTCCGTTCCGGATCATACAATACTCAACTGATGCAAACATTTTAGGAATCTGAAAACCAGAATATAGATTATATGAGAACATAGAAGTATGAATGAAGGTTTTGAAAAAACAATGTGCACATGATAAAGTTTTCGGATTTCGCACTAGTCTTTATATTCAGATGACTAGATGTCGTCTTTTTTTTATAGATAGGGCTCATTTTGAAGCCTTTTTACATATTTTTTTTAAATTTGAAATGGTGCAACGATTAAATAAGTTATTAGGTGGCCAGTTTATTTTGATCAGTCATCCTTACGCTTAAAATTGAACACTATCTTTAAAAAACGAGGAAACTTTCTGCTATATTGTCTTTTAGTGTTCAGCTAAACTTTATGTTTGGATTTATGAATTTGAATTACAATTTTATTAAGTATTTTTGTGGTTTTTTTCATATTTATTTCCCTATATGAAGCATTCACCTGTTGGTGCATGATACACAATGGTGATTTACATGAAAGATTATGGTATGTATATAATTAGTTCTGGAAATTTGATAAAGATAGTCAGGGAAATCAGGGAAAAATCAGGGAACTTTTTTTCTCAATTTCTGTAGCCACCCTGTATTACACCACTCATCAAGCAATGCACTCCGAAGTTCCGGTAGACAGGTGGGAGTGGGTTGACGGGCTGCAATTCGTCGGCCAAGCATATCCCACACATGCTCTATTGGATTCAAGTCCGGTGAGTATGCTGGCCAATGCATACGGGTGATATCCCCCGATTGAAGGCATTCGTCTACAATGTTTGCACGGTGAGGACGGGCGTTGTCATCCATAAACACAAATTCAGCACCCATGGCGTCCCGAAACAAACGTACATGTTGTTCCAGAATGACATCCCGATAGATGTGGCCTGTCATCGTTACACTCTGAACATGCAGGTCAGTTCTGGAACCAAGAATAATTCCTCCCCAAACGAACCATCCTGCACCACCGTAACGGTGTCTTTCAATGGTGTTCTCTTGGTGGTAACGGGTACCTGGCGCTCTCCAGATGAATGTCCGGCGAGAATCAGACTCCAAACTAAACCTGGACTCGTCGGAAAACATCACACAACACCACTGTTGCGGTGTCCACAATGCATGCTCTCTACTCCAGGTTAATCGCAGGCGACAGTGAGTTGCGGTAAGTGGAACACATCTGACAGGCCTACGAGCATATAGACCAATGTGCCCTAAGCGTCTGTACACGGTCTGCCTTGAAACTGTCGTACCGGTAGCTGAAGAGAGCTGACGAGACAGGTCTGATGCTGTACTCCGTCTGTTTCTTTTGGCAGTAACTGCCAAATAGCGGTCCTCATTCGGCATTGTAACTCGGGGGCGACCTGTGCTGTAACGTCTACTCACATTACCATCATCTTGGAATCGTTGCCAAAGCCTGGAGATGACACTCTGGGTGATTCCAAGTTCCTCGGATACTTCCAGCTGGGTACGTCCACATTCCAGTCGTCCGATAATTCTGCCACGTAAAACATCATCCAAATGCCTCCTTTGTGCCATAACTAGGCAGTTTTTGCACTGAAAGGCTTTCACAGCGCTTGTGAACAATTTTACTTCTTTGCCACCATTCCTTATATACCCCTCTCTTACACTCTCGTCATTGTGACGTACCATCCACGCCATCTGGTGGTTTCCTGTAATTTGCATATTCTTCTTCACAGGGGTGTAGCCAGAAATTTTTCATGGGGGGGGGGTTACGACTACTGCAACTCATATATATGTATACATATGTGTGATAATGTAGTGAAGTATATATTTTATATAGCAAAAAATTTCTCATGGGGGGGGGGGTTATGACCCCCCTAACCCCCCCCCCCCTGGCTACGCCTCTGCTTCTTCAAGATGTGTGTGATCATTCCACAGGTGAAATTTTTATTTTAGAGATCAATTTCTGTGTGATTCTGAATTATCCTTAATTTATGGACATGAGTGTAAATGAAGTAAAAATAGCTCACATACAACAAACATATGAGCAATTGTAATGGTCTTGCGTGCTATTCAAGCTAGTGTATCACAGCACCTTCAGCACCAGTATTAAGGGCTGTTCCGTCCAATCCAATCTGAAATAAATCCAGGTTAAACAACCAATTTGTTTTCAGTAAAATCTCCCCATAACGAACTTGCTTAGTTCCAGTTAAAAATTTGCTGTAGAGAAAGTTTTGTTGTACAGAGATTGAAGATTTTTTCAGTACAAACATTTTAGTTAATTCGATGTTTAAAAGTATTTAATTATGACTTTCATTTAAAAATAAATTAAAATATATAATAAATTTCTTAAACTTATGTTTTCTTACTTTTCATTGAATAAATGAAATGTTCAAAAGTAAAAACAATTCATGAATTTAGAGAATAAAATATGTAGTGTACTTACATTGATTTTACTTGAAAAATTCCATTATTTTACATTGCTCTGCATTCCTTGATTTCAAATGTTCGTAAAAATAGTCACATTTTAAAAGTGCCCTGAAAATAGTCAGGCACATTTTATTCCATTTGTAAACTTCTTTTAATGATTTCGAATGGTTGTAGCAGTTTTGTAAGATTTGGTTTTGGCTGTAAAACGTCTTTTTCGAAATCGGGTTCACTTTTCAGGTTTTCATTTTTTGTCTGTTACACTGTTCAAAATTTCTTCACCTCTAGGATAAAAAGCAGTTAACAGTTCTGCATCCACTTCTAAAAAATTGGAAAGGTCATCTGTTACTCTTTCATTAAGTAGTTTGTCCAAGAATTAAAAAATTTCTTCAAAACTGATGAAAAATCTCAAAGATAAATCTGAAAAAAATCATTGTAGGGAGACAAGCTCTTCGTATGGAGAGTATTTTCAATGTTATTTAAACCTTAGTTACATTCCGATTAAAAATTTCATTACAGGGAGAAATTCGTTGTAGGGCAACTTTGTTAAATAAATTTTAATTTCAAAAATTTTTTTTTACAAGCATTTGAAGCACAATGTGCATATAAGGGTGGACATGGTCCGCAGGGACAGATGCGTACTTATGCTGTCCACAATGATGAGTGCACCCAGTGAATGCCAGGAAAACATTTCCCAAACCATAATGCTCCCTCCTCCAGCATGGATACTTCTGGCAATTGTTGCAGGGTGTTTGCTTTCAGACGTTTCATGCTGTATATGCCAACATCCATCTGTCTGACGGAGCATAAAACGTGATTCATCGGAAAAAGTCACCTGTCACCACTCTGTGGATGTCCAGTTGCGGTACTGGTATGCAAATTCCAGCCTTCGTCGCAGATGAACAGCAGTCAGCATAGGTGCATTAACCAGCCGTCTGCTGGTTCGCTGAACCATTGTGTTGAGGATACACTCTTGGTTCATCTGGGAGGTCAGTTGCACATCTATTTGCCCGAACGCATCTCCATAGCCTTCGTTCACCTCTGTCATCTATAGCCCGTAGTGCACCACATGTGCCACGCCACTGATTTTGGATGGTGCCATTTTGCCATGCATGGTATACTTTTACCACAGTGGCATGCGAACAGTTTACAAAATTAGCCGTTTCCGAAATGCTTCCCCCTTGTCCCGAAAGCCAATAATCATGCCCTTTTGCACATCGGATAAATCGCTACGTTTCTGCATTACGCCAATGATTGAAATGCTTTCCAATGCCCTCGGACATCCTTTATATACACTAAACTGCAATGTGCTGCCACCTGCCTTCTGTGATTGGTTATTTCACGTTGACGTCGAAAATAGGTGGTGGTCACATTAATGTGACTGGACTGTGTATTTTTACCCTTTTGTAGCCAGATATTTTTGCGACTTTCTTCGATTTTTGCTAATACCAGCAATAATAGATAAATTTCTGATGTCAGCTTCTTGAACAAGGGATTAAAATCATTATGTATAAAAATTGAAATGCCAACATCCTCTGTGGTCATGTTAAAATATTTTGTGGAGTTGAGATTCAATATTCGTGAATAAAGGCTAGGAAAAATAAATAACGTTTTTGATTGACAGCTAAAATGGCATCCCAAAAAAGAGACACTAGGCATAAATGGGTTAAAATTGAGTGACTCGTGAAAATAATATTAAAGCCATAGAATTATCTTTTTCGAAATAAAGATAACAGGCTATATAACAAAACAGCCAACACACTTACTGTACATTTTTTTTTAAAGTTGTAATTAGTACCATTTAGTTAGTATCTATTAGAAGATAACTAGATTGTTTGCCTTATTTGTGTAAATTTTTAACTAAACCTGGTGAGATCAATATTTTCATTTTTTGTTCTTTTGAAAATGAACTGTTTAAAAAGAATTGCATCTCAGAAACTTATTTTAAAAGATTGTTTTTATAGTTTATATCCTGAAAGCTTATTTCAATCTTTCCTATGTTTGATTACTTTTTTTCCAGTCTCTACTTGATGAGCCAAATCCAAATAGTCCTGCAAATAGTTTAGCTGCTCAGCTTTATCAAGAAAATCGAAGAGAATATGAAAAAAGGGTCGCTACTATTGTAGAACAGAGCTGGTTAAATTTTAATGATGATGAAGAAAAGGAACCAAAAAAAGATTCTTAGAATTGAACCTTCTTTTTTAGCCCCTCACCAGTGGAACAATGGATCCAGTGGTTTGCACTTTGTGCTCGTTTGTAATGGGTGTGGCCTTGTGTGCTTTGCAATGAACTGGTCAAAATAAGAAACTTTAATCGACATTTTATGCCGTAACTGACCGCGTTGCAGGTGACTGCAAGGTCCTGATTGTGTTATGTATATGTATTTTGTTTGCAATGTGAAAAAAAAAAAGCTTACTTTTATATATATTAAGGTATGTTAAGATACCACCTTCTCCCAACCTTTTAAGATACTCATCAATTTGTATATTGCGTTATTTTTCGACATTAGCTAAGAAATTATCAAAATTTTATTTAAAGTATCTTGTATAATCATTGTACATTTTATTTCAAAGCATATATTTTTGTTCCATCATTTGCATTGTGCTTTTTTTCCCCCTTTTTCTTTTTGTTTGTTAAAATTTTGTAGTAAATTTATTTGTCTTTAAAAACACTCCTCCAGGTTTACTCTTATAGATTAGTGTGGTTCTGTTTCGACTCGAGAGGTTAGTCTAGTGTATATTCAAAACAAATTATAGACTAGATTTTTATTATAAGTTTTGTCTATGAATATATTGGATTTGCAGTCACAATGACTAACTGTTGTGCATATTGTAGTATAACACTGTGCATCTTTAATATGTATTTTTTTTTTTGGCCTTTATAAAAAAGTGGATTTATTTAATGCAGTATCAATTGTTGTATGTTCCAAACAATAACATACTTCCAATTTCTATGCACTTGTAACCCTTTTTAAATGTATCATTGATTGCAAATTAAAGATGTATATGTACTCCGTAAGGAAGAAATACACAAAATCTGCGATATGAAATATTTTTAATCCTAATGCAAGTTCAAAAAGTCTTGTGCAATACATACCAGAGTTATGGGAATAATATGCATAAAAATTTTTGGAACAAGACTTTTAATTCTGCTCTAATATCAGTAATGTTTTCTTCAATAGTTTGAAAGCAAAATATTCTGCAGCAAATGTGAACCTATGGCTTTCATGTCTAGTTTTTGTTTTAAAAATTTTAGACTTGCCAATAAGTATGGTATGCATCATCAACTTATATACTCATTAACTTTTTAAAAATGTATTCTCATAGTATATACAGTTAATTTTTCACATTGATAAAATTTGTATGCAAGATGAATGTACCTATGTTTCAATTTTTCTTGATTGATTACACTGTATAATAAATAGATTCTTCTTGACTTTGAGTAGTGGACTCAATTTTTAAAACATGTTGGGGTGAAGGAGTAGATTTCTGTTCTGAGTACACCTGGAGTTAGTAAAGCACTGTCATTTATTGCAAAATATTTGTACTATTCTTAACATAACCACAGTTACATAATTTAAAATACTTTATTAGTGTAAAATGATGAAAAATAAACTATACATTATTAAAATAATTCATAAACATTATTATTTCTTTGTACAAATTAGATCTGAAGTGGTCTCTGTGGTAGACAAAGATTATAGAATGCATTCTGGTCCCAAAAACTGTTGCTTTTCCATCCACACCAACCCTAAAAATACATTAAAAGTATTTTTGGTTAAAAACATAAATAAAATAACTAGAACACAACAAATACTTCCCCCCCTCCCCATCTGCTTTAAATGTTTTATGACAAATTGGTTATTTTTTTAAAAACCAAACTTTTTGTCACGCTTAAGAATACTTTATAAAGAAGCATGTCCTTTGTCGATAAAATTATAGACATAGATCTACACAGATAGACCTGGGGCCATGTAAGTAAAATGTGCAGAGAATGAATACAGTTGTTTGAACAAAGCATGCTGGCCCTATAAATATGTAAATTATCTGTATCTACTTGTAAAACATTGACTCCATTATTTTATAAATATCTTAACACACTCATATAATTGTGTGCAATGCAGTTCAGCTCCATAAATGCATATATACTTGTTTAAAATAAAGTTTGATGGCTAAAATTATGATTTTGTTTCTATCAATTATTTAATCATAACTCATTAACTACAAATTTCTTGCACTTCATATTTAAATGATATAGTAGCTAATTTTCAGAATACAGTTATGTCTTTCTTTAAAAAAAAAAAGAAAGATAAAATGCTTCAAAGTTAATGAAGTAGAATTTTGAATAAGCTTTTAAAGCTTGCTCTATCTGGGAATACATCAATTTTTCAAATGTCTAAAAACTGCAATTTTTAGTTTCCATTATTTTCCAAAAAATTAGATTAAAAAAATTATCACAGATAAAATACTAGGGGCCAAAGCCCCCCCTAGACTTGCTACACTCGCTTTTTGTATGTGGCATTCTCAGCCCCTAATAAGGTTTATTAGAAAAAAAAGGCATAATTGACAAAACCCAAAGATTGGATCTGATGGAATGTTTCCGAGCTACACATACCATGTTTCTTGGAACAGCTTGCGTATTTGCCATCTATGGCGATTTTTCATAATCTGGCAACTTAGCATACGTATAATTAATAATTATTTCTAAGAAAACAGTGCTTAATATGTTTTCTTTGATAAAAACTATGGAACAGCTATTATATCTTGCTACTAATGGTGACTTTTCATTATTTGGTGAATTGCACATGCTTATAAGTGATAATCCTTGTTCATGTATGGCTGCTGTGAAAACAGTTATCCATACATTCATATTCATAATCCTTTGTAGATAGGCTTATTTAAACATCACGAAATATATCATTTTGCCACATGGGCAAATATCCAAGCTGAACCTAACCTTCATCACTATAATATGCATTTAAATTATTTTTCATTTTCAAAATACTGGGTGCTAACATTTTTGAACACGCATAGTATTTAGATTCGCCCTATACTGCTTGAGATAGCGTTTTTCCAGATCGTACATGATGCCAAAATCACACTTTTTAAATCAGTTACAATTATTAGTAATTTTTATTTATTAGTAAAAGTATTAGAAAAATGAATTGGCATCAATTTTAAACTCCTGTTATCTAAGAGAACTTATATGAAAATTGTGAACTTTGTGTTACACACTTTTTGTCTTATTTGACTTACTTTTTTAATTTGGTGTAAAAATGGTGTAATTCTACTTCATGTTTGTTAATTTCCTGCAGGAATTGCTTTGTTGAAGGCATGAATGATTTTATGCTGGCAAAAATTGTGAAACCTGGCAACCATTATGTTTATTTTTTCAGTTTTTAATTAATATCTTCTAAAATAATTCGATTTTTGAAATTTAAGTCAGCTTCTCAGCTTCTCCAGAATTTTATGAATACATGGACACCTTCGTCAAAACTCATATCCCCATGGTTTCGGAGGAGATAGAAGAACAAGCTTTTGACAGCGGCAGCAGTGGCTGTTATTTTCTTTTAGAATAGAGAGATTTCAGCTTAGTAAAAAACTGAATTTTAATACTAACAAGGAGTTCAATTAGTTGTGCTAATTTTTGTGTTAATTAGTAATTAAAAATATTTCTATAATATATTGGAAAGATACATAAAATTCAGTTACACTGATTGTTTTATTATTGGGTAGGTGTAGGTGGGCTGTGTCCTCAATGCCCATTGTGTCAAGATGCTTTAAAAAGTTTTCCCTTACATTAACCTAAGGAAAATTTTAAATATTCATGTGATGATTTGTAACTAATAAAAGAAAATTTAAAATGAAGCAATCAATAATTTTAACTGATTAATTGTAAACAATTAATTAGATTTTAGTAACTGGTTTTATACAAATAAAATAGTTAGATTAATCATTTCGAGTAAGTTTTTCTTAAAAATAGTTTGCAGATGGCAGAATTATTAGAGATTGAAATATAGAACAAATAAATTTATGTGTATTATATATGAATTTGTGTGTGTTTCCAGATTTTTATCAATCGACAGTACTCTACAATGTAGAAAAATGTTCTCAACTTCCAAGCCCTATCCCACTTTTAGACGGAGACTAACAGGGCACATTTTACTAACTTGGATTTTTTTTTTTGGTATGGGGTTATATACAAATTTAAAAAGTGTAACTTTTAAAAAATAAACAAGAACTTTTTTCTAATGTATTCTTTTTTCTGCCTTAGTTTGAACATTTTTTTAATTTACACTGCCCTCATATCTCTAATTCATAAAGAATTAAAGCCTGTTACCATTTTTTGGGACACCCTGCATAAACGTAGCATAGACCTACATGTAAAAGGACAAGGTTTGTGAATACGAATCGACAAAGGTGGAGTGAGCAACATTTTCTCGAAAATTAGTAGGAAAAAGAAGTTTTTTGTATGCCTTTCTTCATCGGAGCATCATGAGCTGTTATTTTTCCCATTTTTATCAATATAAACTATCGTGGGTCCTTAAAGTAAATGCCAGAATATTGAGAGCTTTTTATACAAAGAAAAAGGACAAAAGAAACACTGATGATTGTGGCTGATGGTGCTTTAGAGACAAAATGTAAAAATTGATTTTTCGGTTACGTTTCTCTCTATTCTAAAAAAAAAAAAAAAAAAAAAATAACTGCAGCTGCCGCCACTGTCAGAAGCTTGTTCAGTTATCGCCTCCGAAACTGTGGGGATTTAAGGTTCAACAGAGGTGTTATTGAATTCGGAAAATTCCGGGGAAGTCAATAAGCTGACTTAAATTTCAAAATTCTAATTATTTTTAGAAGATTTATTTATATATATATATATATATATATATATATATATATATATATATATATATATATATATATATATATATATATATATATATATATATATATATATATATATATATATATATGTAAACTGAAAAAAATAAGCATAATGGTTGTCAAGCTTCGCAATTTTCGCCAGCATAAAATCATTCATGCCTTTGGAACAAAGCGATTCTAAGTATGTAGAATCTTGTGAAATTGACAAACATGAAGTAGAATTACTTTTTAATTTGGCCTAAAATTGGTGTATGTGAAATAAATAAGTCAAATTGCGTTACACAAAGTTGACGATTTTCAAACAGTAAGTTCTCTAATATAACAGGAGTTTAGAATTACCGATTATTTGATTTTCCAAAACAGAATAACTAATTGTAGCTGATTTAAAAAGCACCAGTTTGGCATCAGGTACAGGTATGATCCGGCAGACTACCTCTCCAAGCAGGGTGAATCTAAACCACTTGTTCCAGAATGTTAGCACCCAGTATCTTGAAAATGAAAAATAATTAAAATGTAGATTTATAGTAAAGCGGTTAGGTTCAGCTTAGGTTGCTGCCAGTAGAAATTTTTGGCGGCATTCACTATCCCAGTTTAGTACAGCTCTGATATTTGTCAGGGCAGCGAGATGATACATTTTGTGCTGCTTGCTAAGTACACCAATCCGCAAAGGATTATGTATATGACTATATGGATAATGATTTACCTGGTAGCCTTATATGAGCAGTAATTATTGGTTATGAGTGTGTAAATCGCCAAATAATAAAAAGTCGCCATTGGTGGCAAGCTATTTTAGCTGTTCCGTAGCTTTTATCAAAGATAACATTTGAAATACTGTTTTCTTAGTACTAATTATTAACTATACATATACGTAAGTCACCAAATTGTGAAAAATCTCTATGGGTGCCTCTCATAGGTTTTAGAAAATTATAAAAAAACAGTAGACACGGATTCCTAGAACACGGCGAAAAAATTGTGATCGTTTTCATATAACATGCTAAAACAGACTCGTAAAGCACGGTTAAATGAGTCAGATGTTCTGATTTTTTTACATTTTAGCTCCTAGTTAATGTAACTTTTGATTGACAACATTAAATATCATTGAGTTTCTAAAAAGTGCAAATAATTTTTCCAGTGATTATACGTGGAGTCCACACAGGACCAAGTGAAGTATAGCTCAGGACCCGTACAACACAGAACATATTTACCGTGTTATTGGGGGGTGTCTACTGTAGTGTGAAGTTTAACCCTGCTGTTCTGTTCGGGTCTATTTGACCCAAAGCGTTTTTAATTAGCATATAAAAATTGACAAAGAAGAAATATTCGCTAGTCCTTTTTTGACTTTGTAGGTGAGGGTAATATATTAATCATCTGAAAAGGGTTTTCTTTTCTTTTTGTATTTGTACATTTTTACTTCCTTGTACGTAGTATAAGGAAGTAATGTGATCCCGAAAAATTTTGGGGGCCAAATTTCGACATAAAAACCGATTTTTACTACCTCTAAATTTAATTTAAAAATCTTTTTCGATGCATCTCATCGTAGGCTAGCATGCACGATCCTATTAACGCGTCTGCAACTCATTTTGACCAGTGGCGAGTCTACTGTGGCCAGTTTTTCCATGCCGTCTGTACGTACGTACGTATGTATGTAACTCGCATATCTCAAAAACTATGGGTCGTAGAATGTTGAGATTTGATATTTAGGATTGTTCTATGATCTAGTTGTGCACCTCCCCTTTTGGTGGCAATCGAATGGATAGTTTATGTACAGGACCGCCCAAAAGATTCGAAATACATTACGCTCTATGGGCCGAAATTCATTAAACTCGACTAACTCAAAAGCTATTAGGCGTAGAATGTCAAAACTTCATATTTTGGATAGTTGTAACATCTAGTTGTGCACCTCCCCTTTTGGTTCCATTCGACTGGATAGTTTATCTACAGGACTGCCCAAAACATTCGAAATACATTACACTCAATGGGCCAAAATTCATTAAACTCGCATATCTCAAAAACTGTTAGGCGTTGAATGTTGAAACTTTATATTTAGGATTGTTGTAACATCTAGTTGTGCACCTCCCCTTTCGGTTCCATTCGACTGAATAGTTTATCTACAGGACCGCCCAAAAGATTCGAAATACATTACGCTCTATGGGCCGAAATTCACCAAAGCGTTTTTTAGAGGTATTGGGCTATTTCAAACGACTCAGAAGTGATATATGCTGTAAAGAGTTAGAAAATGAATTTCTCCATTAAAAAAAGTGTCTTTATCATTTATAGTTCTGCTACAGGAACACTCAAAAGATTTCCAATACATTACGGTCAATAGCAATTTTAGGGGCATTCATCCATTTCAAGCACAATACCGTCCTACCACATAAGTTAGGTAATGGTCCGACCACGGTCACGTGCCTCCCTCAAGAACTATGCCAAAAGTCGCCAAGCTTGGCGACTTTTGGTGTACGTGTGTGCATATTTAACTCTCAAATCTCAAAAACTATTATGAAATTTCATATATAAGAATGTTGTAACATCTAGTTGTGCATCTCGATTTTTGGTTCCAATCTACTGGAGAGTTTATTTACAGGACCACCGAAAAGAATTTCAGTACCTTAATGTCTATGGACATCTTCATTATAATACAACTGTAGACAGTCATTGTTTGGTACATGCCCAAAATCTCGCCGTCTGTCCTCGACCTTGGCGAGTTTTGGCGAAATATCGCCAAATTTGGCGATAGTCAGTCATTTGGTCCATGCCCAAAGTATCGCCATTTGTCATCGTTCTTGGCGAGTTCTGGCGAAATATCGCCAAAACTGGCGATAATCTGTCATTGTTTGGTTTATGCTTAAAATCTCGCCAAATGTCGTCGACATTGACGAGTTTCGCCGAAATATCGCCAAATTTGGCGCCAAAAATTATTTCCTATTTTGTATAACTCTAAAACTTTAACCCGTAGATTTTTTTACTTTGTATTTAGAACTATTGTAATATCTAACTGTTTTCAATATCTTATTTGACAGCAATCGACTGAGAATTTATTTACATTGTGAGCCAAATGACTTTGAATACATTGAGGTGTATAGATGCATTCAATTCATTGAAAGTCTGTGGTCAATGAATACTTTGGCTATCCCCAAAATCTCGCGACTATCTCAAGTTTGTCGGCTTTTGGTGAAATATCGCCAAATAAAGTGTCAGAAGGAAATCTTACAAATTGAACTCAGCTTGGCGATATCGAAATATTTGGCTAGAAATCGCTAAACCTTACTATTTTTGATATTTTATCTCTTTCAAACAAATAAATTTAGAGGAAGTGCGTCGAAAATATTTTTGATCTAATGGACGTGCAAGGAAGTCATGTGTTGGACACATCAGATTTTTTGAAATTGTATCAATGTATTGTTCGGGTCTATATGACCCGAACGATACGTTGGACATGGGAAAATATGTTACTAACGTTTCCTACGTTGAACATGGGAAAATATGTTACTTATAGGCTAAATAATAAGAAAATAACATGCTATGAAGTCAAACAGGTTTCTCGTTGTTCAGTCACTGTTATAAGGAAGGGGAGTGTGGAGGAGGCTCATCACGTGACAAAATGTATCCAATAGTTCGCTAGAGCGGGTTGAAAGGACATTTCTTCTATTGTGAGAGTATGAGAACACTAACCGATTTCACATTCTGAGATTACTTCAATGACTGTTGAATTTGTACTAATGTGAAAAAAAATGATGGGAAATGGAAAGTGTAGATATTTGAGTGATGCAGAAATAGCAGAACTTATGAAATCATCGGATAGCGAAGACGAAGAGGTATCTGAAAAAGAAAATCATACAAGTGAGGAAAGTGAAACATCCAATGATGATGACAATATCGTGACGAATTGTGTTCTTAACACGCAGTATATTAATCTTAAGATCAAAATATAAGCTGGACACTGATTCCGTTTCAAAATTCTGGTCGCCTGAATTCAGCTGTTATAAAAGCAGCTCAAGGTGTAATAAGATATTCAACATCAAGAATAACAGATGTGAAAATTGCTTTTGAAACTGTGTTCAATTTTACAATTCAAAATGAAGTCATCAAAATATTGATGACTTGAATATTGAAGGAATTAAAGTATATGAAGAAAAATGAAAAATTCTTGACAGCACAACTTTCGAAGCTTACATTGGATTGCTTTTATTTGGTGGGGTGTACAAATCATACGGAGAATCTACCAAAAGTTTGTGGGATCAGGAAACTGGACGAAGTATATTTCGAGCAACCAGGTCACTTGAAGAGTTTTGAACCATTTACCGAGTTACTCTTCTCGACAATAAATCAACTCATCGCGAAAGCGACGGATAATAAGCGTACAGATAAAATTTCTGCAGTTCGGGACATTTGGGAAAAATGGATAGAAACTCTGCCAAAATTATATTCCCCACCTTAAAATATTACAGTAGACGAACAATTAGTTTCTTTTTGAGGACAATGCCCATTTAAACAATGCATGCCAAGTAAACCTTCGAAATATGGGATTAAAAGATGGACTTTTTTTGACACTGAAACTTCATATGTTCTAAAGGCACAGATTTATACAGGCAAAGATCCGGGTTCAAAACCAGGGGGAATGCGAATTGTAAGTGATTTGACTTATGAACTTAGAGGGCACAATGTCACATGTGATAACTTCTTCACTTCTTCAGGGTTTCTACACATTTTGTAGCTTTTACTTCCCCGACTTTCCTTGACATGTATCATGCTCTTCCCTGACTTTATCTAGCGTGCTTTCACAAATTTTGCGTTTCTATTTTTAACATTACATCCTTTAATTAATAATTTTTTATATATTTTGCCCCCTTTTTTACAAATAATGACAATAAAATTAATAAATACAAGAATCTTATTTGACATTACTGGATTCTAACAAAAACCATGTTTGATAATAATTTAGGATAAAACTAAGCATATTTCAACTGCACAAGATATGCTCATAAATAACACATTTAAAATTATTCATCAGGTTGAATGAGAAAATGAAAATAAAACAATTTCTATACTTAGGTTCAAACAGCAAATATTTTCTTGATTTTACTGCAAAATTCAATTTTTCTTGCATTTCCATACAATTTCTGCTAATTTCCCAGACTTTTTTCCTAAATCCCTGACTTTCCCTGACCTGAATTCATTTCTCTGACTATCCCTGATATTCCCTAACTTTCCAGGTCTGTAGAAACCCTGTTCTTATAACCTAGGAAACTTCTTTTGAAACGTGACATAACTATGCTTGGTACTGTGAGAAAAAGCAAACCAGAGCTTCCTGATCAAATGACAAATAAAGAGTTGCACAGTTCAAGCTGTTACTTTACAGATGATGTGAACTATGTATATTGCAAAAAAGAACAAGAATGCTGTTCTTATGAGCACAATGCATCACGATGCAAGAATAAGTAAGACCAGACAAAAACCCAGAAATGATATTGGATTACAATGCCAGTAAAGGAGCTGTAGATACGCTTGACCAACTTTTAAATACATACACATGTAAAAGGAAAACCAATCGCTGGCCCATGATCGTATTTTATAATATGTTAGATTGTTCAGCATACAATGCATTTATTCTCTGGACATCAATAAACACAAAATGGAATGAAAAGAATTTGACGGAAATACGGTTGTTTGTAGAAGAATTAGGCAAATCATTAATTACTCCATGTATTCAAGTGAGACAGAATCTCCCTAGAAATGAAGAGTAACGTAATATAGTGAAAAGAATAAAAGGTGAGAGGCAGAATGATTTACCATCAACGCCCAGAAAAAGGCAGAATGAGTTACCATCAAAGTCCGTAGTTAAACGTGCCAGTTGCAGATTCTCTCCTTTCAGCAATGACAATAAAACAAATGTAGCGTACACAAGATGTAGCAAACCCATATGTAAGCTACATACATATAATTTTTGTCCAAACTGCCAATGAAACGAAGTAAGATTTAAAAATTAATAAATTTTACATTTCATTTACATACTCATGATTTTGTGCTTATTGTATTATTTTTCAAATATTTATCATGCTTTTCTTCTTTTGAGGCAAGTATTTACTTTAAGCATAATATAATTTTATAATTTTGTAAAAATTAAGCACTTGTAGCTACTATTGGATGTTCGGGTCATATTGACTCGAACGTTACATGTGCATAGTAAATGCGAACAGAACAGCAGGGTTAAATTTTTATGTTCCAATAAACATGCAAGAACCAAGAAATGTGTAGCTCAGTTACATTCTATCTGATCCAATCTTAGGGTTTTGTCTGTTGAAATTATGCCTTTTTTACGAATAAGCCTTATTAGGGACCGAATGCATCATACGAAAAGCGAGCATAGTGAGTCCAGGGGTCTAGGCCCCTAGTAAATATAAGTAACTGCATTTCTGATGCAATTATTTTTCTATCTTTTTTTAAATCTGCAATTAAAAAAAAATAGAAATAGTTGGGCCAGATTCAAATCATAAGCAGGCAGATTATTACTCTGCCTGCTTATGATTTGGATCTGGCTCATGAGCTCCCCTATATTAACCCTGTTGTAGGGGATGTTTATCTGTAATTAAAATGTTTTTATGTGAGTTTTCTGAACTTTTGAAATGTCAACATCAGCACTAATGGACAAAACTATACAAGCACAGTCTCTTTATTCTATTTCACATTTACAGTAGTAAAACGAAGTTACACATAAGATATCTGTCATGTATTTTAATGTTAAAGCAAACATGTAGATGGCAGCATCTGCTAGCCAACCTATATCTGTGCAAGTTCAATAAAGTACCAGTGGCTTGTAAGCTGCAGAGTAAAGTAAAGCTGCAGAGATGGATTGTTCGACCCATTTTACTGATTCGAATTTTGAATCAGTAAAATAACTAAAGGATTTTTCCCTCTCTCTGCGCCGAAAGCCGTATTATTTAAACTCCCTTCACTTATTCGTTGGGTTTCTTCTCTGCTGAGTTCTCGGGCAGCTAACATCTTTCTCTCCTTGCTCGGTCGAACTCATTACCGACACATACAGTTTTGAGCAAATATATAATGTAAGGTATATGTATAAAGTAAGGTATTTTGGTATCCCCATAGAGATGGCGCCCTGTTTCCTCAACCCTAGGACCACCCTAGGACCCTTGCTCCACCCTGGGCCCCCTCCACTCTTTGGCCCTCCATGTGGATGCTCATGCATATAAAGCTGCAACTAGAGATTACATCATGTGGGGCAAACCGTAATTAGTCTCCCCCCACCTCCAAAGAGACAGCAAAAAGTTTGGAGAACACTTGGACACAAAACCGGGAGAAAAATAAATATTCATTTTGTACAGTTTTTATTTTAATATAAAATCGTCCCTTCCCTTCCTAGGGAAACTGATTTTGATGCTGTCTTTAGTGTGGCGCCTTGGGCAAGGGTGGGGTTTGCCCTCTGTAGTTGCGGCCCTCTCCATGCACCATTACACACATTCTTTAGAAACAACCGTCTATGTCTAGTTAACAAATATTTTATTTTAATGTAATTTAATGCCAATAGATTTAATATACTACACACGTGTATCTGTATTTACGGTGAATTAAGAGCAAGTGTGAAATATTAATGTGAATAAAAATATTTCAACTGAAATGAGAAACACAATAAAAGTAACAAGCACGAAGCTTACTTTATTTCTGTGGATTTCCCTTCACAAGAAAACATGCAGCCTGGTTACACATGGCATCAGAAAAAACAAAAAACACCTCTGATACAATGATAGCAACAAAACCAAAAGTAGTTTAAGTGAGATCGAAGCAAATGTGCTAAATTCCACCACCGACCGGAGTTTTCCATGATTTTCTCCAAAACTTAGTGTAAATACGGGTTAGAACCCCTTAGAAAGATCCCCATGGAGGGCACCCCACCCTTCATGCTCTTAATTGGCTCTAATAACACAACAATAACATACACCACCACCGCTCAAAGAAATACTAAAGTTTCAACCGTTATGAGCACCTCTCCCTAAAATTACTGCCTGCAACACTCTCTTTCCCCCTCCTCCTAACGTAGTACACATTTTTCTTAAACTGGTATCTGGAATTGGTTTACAAACTTTTGATAAAATCACTTATTTACTTTATTCTAATACATGCAAAAAGAAAAGTGTTAAAGGCAAATAACGAGCTATAAAGGCATTAGATAAGCAAGTAAACTTCTTTAGACCAGTGGCGTAGCAGGGCAGGGTGGAGCGATCGGTCCACCCTGGACGGCAAACTGAAAGCAACTGTGAGGAGGGCAACAGAAGACCTATCTAAGAATCTTGGAAAGATGGGGCTGCAAAATGGAGGTTCGCCCTGGTAGTCAATAACACTAGCTAAGCCACTGCTTTAGACCTTATTTTGTATTTCTCTCAGTTACAAAAGAAAATAAAATCATTCCCCTTAAGCAACAAACAAGGTACAAAAAAAAAAAAAAAAAAGCTTAAATGAAATATGCAGCAATAAAGCGAAATGTTATTTTGCTTACCTTAAAACTACAAAGTCCTTTTGTAGGGGCACTTGGTACCACCTCTGGATCTTTCATTAAAAATGACGAACACGGTCCTAACTTTATTTCATTCTATTTCCCTTCAAATGAAAAGGTGCAGCCATGTACACTTAACGTGTCCATTTTCTTTTTTTTTAGGGTGGGGGGCATATATTTAAGTTAAAAGTAGAAAAGGGATGTTTCATTAAATTTTAAGCAAATATTAAACCAGCCAGACAAGTTGGAAGAAAGGTCACGCAAGCAGCCAGGAGAAAGATTGCAGTCAGTGCAGAAGTAAACACCAAACTAAAGAAATGCCCAGTGTACGGAATGGTCTGCTGGAAGTGCGGAGGAAAAAATCACTGGGAGAAGATGTGTCACGCTAAAATGCAAAAGCAAAGAGTAGATGCCGTGAAAAGAAATGCAGAAGACAGTGATTCCGAGATTGTTTACCTGGGAGAAGTTAAAACTGAATGAGCTGGAAACAATTGAAGCATCTGTGTGGTATCAAAATATCAGTTTGAAGGGAAAAAATGTTTGAAGGGAAAAAATTGGATACAGGAGCACAAGTTAATGTAATACCTAAAAGTGAACTTAAAATTGGAGTGAAAAACCAGAAGTCAAGAAAAGTAAACAACATGTGCTTGACTATAGCGACAACCAAGTACCAATTTTAGATGAATGTCTCCTCACATGTAAAACAAGAAAAGTTGCAAAAACTTAAAATTTTTAGTGACTTATGTTAGATTCATCCCCTATATTAGGCCTGCAAGCTTGTCAAAGTTTAGGACTAATTAAAAGAGTATACAAGGTTGAAAGGAACAAAGAAATAAAAGAAACTCCAGACCAGGTTTTAAAGGAGTATGCTGACGTATTTAATGGGCTTGGGAGACTGAATCATACAGTGAAGATAAAGTTGAAAGAAAATTCCTCATTGCACATTGCTGCACCTCGCAAAGTGCCTCTTGCCCTCTATAATAAAGTTAAAGATGAACTTAATTGTATGGTGGAGAATGGAATTATCTCTGCAGTGGAAGAACCTACCGAATGGGTCACTAACATGGTAGTTGAAAACACACCAAAGAAGTAACAAATTTGCCTTGATCCAAGACTGCTTAATAAAGCTATTTAAAGACCACATTATCCCTACCGACAGCAGAAAGCCTGGTTTTGAAACTGCAAGTATGTAAGGTTTTTTACTATTTTAGATGCAAAGAATGGGTTTTGGTAACTACCACTGGATAAAGAGTCATCATACTTAACAACATTTACTACCCCATGGGGATGCTATCGCTTTTTAGTTTTACATTTCAGGTTAAACTGTGCTTTAGAATTCCAGCGAGCTATGAATGATCCTCAAATAAACCAATATTTTGATGACATTGCTCTGGGCTCAACAACAGTTCAGGAACACTGCCAACTGTTACGAACAGTCCTAGAAAAGCAAATCTCTAGTTCAATCCAGGTTTTTAGGAATGGTGTAACTTTCTATCAGTGAAAAAAGTTTTGGAATCGGTTCAGTAGTTACATATATACACATAGAGTGTAATGTAATTCTTACGAGTGTCCCTGTAAAAGAACTATTCGTGATATATGTATAAAAGTTAGCCTATAATTCTCAGGAATAGTATAACTTTCAATCAGTGAAAAAAGGTCTAGAATCGGTTCAGTAGTTAGAAAATGCCCATAGAGCATAATGTATTAGAATTATTTTTAGGGTCTTCATAAAAGAATTATTTAAGCTATATGCATGAATGGTTGCCTATATGTTCATCCAGGGTATAAGCTATCTTCATTCCAAATTTTATCCAAATCCATTCAAATGTTTTTGCTTGATTGAGTCACAAACATCCTAACACACAAATGTACACATTTATAATATTAGTATGATTTGATAATTTATGAACTTTAAGAAACACATTTGGAATTAATTCTTACTTATACTTTTTAATGAAATATGTTCATATGAAAACATAATTAATAATTACTAGAAAAATTACCTTGCTTTGAATTGTATGCAAATCTTCGCCGCCTGTATAATGTGGGTCCAATATTAGAAATTTCAAGTCCCCAGTATTTTCATTAAAATCAACTCCTAAAATTGTGTGAGCTAATACACCACCTCCTAAAATGAAAATAAAACAACTTTTTGTTGAACCATTTTATTTGAATGGTTGTAAATTTATAATAAAATAAAAAGGATAACACTTTGACTTTCATTGCAAGTATAATGTATTTGAGAAAGGAATTAGCTGTACCTTAAAAACTGTTCATTTTAGAGATTTCATTTTTAAGTTTTAACAGGCTTACGCATTCTTTCATGAAGAACTTACAAAACAAACAGAAATTAGAAGTTTTGATAGTTCTTCGGGTGCTTTATTAAAATTTATGAACTTTAAGAAACACATTTGGAATTAGTTACTTTCCTAGAGTAAAATATTTTGCATAGGAATGAGAGAATTATTTGCATGAGAAATTAATTTGAAGGAATGAAGAAAAAAAGTTAGAAATGATGCAGGCTTTGTGAAATGCCATCTTCTTCTTGAATGGGCGACCATTTGCTTATGATTAAACCAGTGATTGAAAAAATATTATAGTTTTTTCCCCACTAAAAGGTCATCATAAGAAAACATAGCAAATGTAATTTTTCTAACTCTTTTTGCATAGCAAATACAATATTTTTCTAAGTTTATTCGCATGTCTGGTGCACAGCATATTGCCGAGTTTCTTCTGATGGCATCCCTCCCTCTCTTTCGTACCGTTTCATACCAATTATACACGGTGTGGTAAGTTTAATTGTTGCTGTTTTGCATTATATGTAAAATATTCAATACATAATTAATAAGTGCAACATGTAAAAAAAAAAAAAAAAGTTATAAGAGGTGTTTAAAAATTCTCAATATCCATCCTTCTGGACGGGTTGGATTTTGCTGATTTTGCGAAGCCTGAAATGATTATAATATGAAATACAATTCACTTTTCATAAATTGGAACATTGAAAATGGTATGATGATTTTTAGCAAGAAAATACTACTATAGTTTAAAAAAAATTAAATAAATAAAATATTCAGTATTAATAATTTTTGAGGCCCATTAAGATTAAAATAGATTTAACTTGTAAATATATCTGCAGTGCTGATTAAAATCATTTAAAACTTCATGCCTCTATTGTCCGTTATTTTTGTGTACAAAAAAGTAGTTTTAGCGATATTAATTCACAATAGTTTAGAGATATTAATTAACAATAGTTTTAGAGCTATTAATTCACAAATAGAGAATCATTAAGGCAGAATTAATTATTATTGTAGTTCAAGAACATTCTTCAAAAAGATTATTACTGATGACTACAATTTCTTAGGTTATATGAACATATTGATGTTATACAGATTATAATTTAATTAAATAGTTTTAATAGTTTTTAATTAAAATTGAAGGTTTAATAACAATTGTAAGAACAAAATTAAATTTTCTTTAGAAACCAAATTTTATTCCAAGAAATGTAAACAATAAATCCCATAGCTAAACAAGAAACTTGTAATTCAGAGCTTTAGAATACAATCTTAGTTTCCAAATATATATTTAATATTTATGGTTAGATAAAAAATATACTAGCTAAGTCACATGTTCTTCAATTTAAAAACAGACCTATCATGACAGGTGTTCCTTGATCTCGAAAATGTAGGAATAATTCTCTGCCTTTGTTAGCCATTTCAGCTCCAGAACTTACACACATTATTTTTGATTCTACCTGAAACAAATTACCAGTTTTTTTTTTAGGTATAAAAGAAACAAATTCATTTAAAAAAAACCAAAAATAAATAAGTGATAATAAACACTAACCTGCAAGAAATGATCCAAACAGAAACTAACTTCTTGTGAACCAATCCATTTTTTGGTACCCACAAAGTTTTGTGGTTTATCCCCAATATCCACAAGAGCCTTATAGGAGTAAATAAAATATTATACCACTTAAAAGCCAGTAATTCACAAAAAAAGTACAAACAAAATTTAAACTTGTGATTTACTATGATAATAACATGGCCATGCTTGTGTGTCATAATTTTGTTCATTGGGAATGGCATGCTTTTTATGCACACATTTACCTCCATATTTTCTTTATAGCTTAGCATTCTGCGTAAAGTGCTCTATCTATTTGGACAGTCATTAAATAAAGAGGCAGTCTATTGCATACAGTTCATTTGATGAAACTGAAAGGTATTATCCCACAATTGCATAGGCGTTTATCCCATTGTAATACTATTCACACATTCGTTACTGTTAGATTCAGTTGTGCAGGCACTCCTTAACTTTTTTGTCTGTTTAATACTGTTGTCAATGCAGTGCTTTATACATGCAATATGCTAAATATACACACTTATCAAAGAATCGAGTTTTGGAAATTTGCTTGAGATCAGACATATTTTTTTTTTTCTATTCTGCATAAATTTTTTCATGACTAACATATCAGTGAATGACCAAATAAAAGCTGAAATTATTCATCAAATCCTCAGCTCTCCAATGAATTGAAAAGGTACATTCCAGATATCAGTAATGCTGAAGGCTTGGGTATAAAACCAATTTATAGTCACCAGTCATAACCTAAAGCATAAATGCTGGTTTGAGCATTAAACAACAAAGAATCATTACTAGAAATATCTGGAGATAAAACTCTTCAACCTGATTTCAGAAAGATGCTTTAAAATTGAATTTTGGGCAGCAAGACAGGAAGAATATCCCAAACTCAAATAAAGCAGTGAATCTCCTTTTACTCTTTCTGACCACTTATTTCTGGGAAATAGGGCTTTCACATCTTGTAATGACAAAAACACAATACAAAAATCAAGTTGAATCAGTTTAAGATTGGAACTGACTACAATTGAAAAAACACTCAAAATACTGGTGTTAAACGATAAAGTAATTAAAAAACTTTGTAAAAAACACACATAAGAAGTAAAAGGAAATTTTTGGAAATTACTTTGACTACAATTGTTCTTAAAATCACCTCAATTTACAACAATAAAACCCATCCATCTCATTAATTAACAACAAACTGCTTTTTATGATTGTATTATCTTTTATTTAAAAAAATCTTATATTTTCTATACTGCAAAAGCACTTATTTTTGCAAAAATGAAGACATCGGTGATTTCGGGAATTATATATAAATAGAACTGAAAGTTGAAAAATCCCAAAAGTACCTTTTGGGCCCCTTTTGCAT
This sequence comes from Cheiracanthium punctorium, assembly GCA_038373885.1. NCBI lineage: Eukaryota > Metazoa > Arthropoda > Arachnida > Araneae > Cheiracanthiidae > Cheiracanthium > Cheiracanthium punctorium. Next base: position 125,619 of record JAWZYV010012852.1, read on the forward strand.
AAGGCATTTTAAGAAACTTCTTTTTGTCCGAAAAGTTCGTACCCCTCCCCGTCCTCATTTTGAAAGGCTTCAAATAAGATGACATAAATACTGTAAGTGAATCAGTTGCATTCTATTAGTTGCAGGGACGTAGCCAGAAATTTTTCATTGGGGGGGGGGGGGTATGACCCCCCCACACCTTGGCTACACCTCTGATTAGTTGTATTATTGTTTTATATTCAAGAAATAGTTGTATAGTATTCAAGATAAAGTTGTCAAGAAAGAGTTTGTAACTGTGCAATAAATTATTAAATTTTGGTAAGTGAAAATTTAATTTTTGCGATCATGACCAGCTCATTAAAATTGTGAAAATTAATGCCTCGCAAAAATAAGTGTTTTACAGTAGTTAGATTTTTTAAAAAGGATTCACAGCTGTCTGAAGGTACATTCAGCTATAAGTTTGAAAAATATTGTTATAGATAAACAGCTTTAAACTCAATATTGGTAAAATTGTCTTAATTAAGGACAATAATCATTTCAGAAAACTAAATATCTCAGATGATGCTTCAAACAAACAAGTTTCTAGCAGTCATGGAATAGGAAAGTTTACAAAATTTATGGATAAAATATTTTAATAAGAATCCCCCCCCCTCCCCCCAATTTACTCATACTGTATACTCATGCAGATGTAATCTCCCTAAATTGTTATGCAAAATCTTAGTAAGTAAAAAGCATATATATGGAAGAACTTTTCTGGTTTAATGTTAATACAATATTAAATTTAAAAAAATCTGTGCTCTCGAGAGAAACATCAAGTATACATAGTCATACACATAAATTGAGTTAAAGAAAACCCTTAGTTGAAAGGAAAAGCTTATGAAAGATGAATTTGCAAATCTAATGATTACTAGAGTATTCTTCTTCCTTCCTTATACTAACAAATTATCACTGATGAGCTGAGAGTATGAGGATGAGGATATGTACCAAGGCTGTATGCAAGGGATGGATCCTTGTCCCAGAATAAGAAGTCTCTTAAGAATTCAGGACAAATGCATATTGTTTTTATAATCAACTGAAAAAGAATATTAGTTTTTTTAGGTACAGTGGCCGCCGCTCATTTGGATCAGTGGCTTTATAGAATCAAATCACAGACAACAGAACGGAATCATTCTTTTTAAAGCCTCAATCAAAGCCACTGCTTTTTCGAATCAGCCGCTTTATTGCTTTATTAGATCAAAATCGATGGCACGAATGAGATCCCATTAAGTGTCAGCCACTGTATTTCTTTTCTAAGGTACTAATCATAAAAAATAATGAACATGCAAGTAAAAGTTATGCCAAAAATTTATGATTGTTAACTGAAGTGTTTCAAAATTTTTCTAAATGGATGGAAACAAGAAATGTAACTTACTTGTTGTATTTCTGTATGAGTAGGAATATTTATGTTGGTATAGCCTTGAAATTTAAACCAAGAGATCAATGTCTGTAATGAACGATAGGCACAGCCCCAGCCATTATCATTCACATGATCTTGCATATAGTGATGATAAGAATACTTCCCATACACTATAGCTGTTTTGCCATCAATAACTGAAATTGTTCAATAATTTTTATTAAATGGTGAAAATAATATAGAATAGCAGTGCAAAAATAACTACAAGTTTTTAGATTTTTACTATATCTATTTCATAAGAAAATGGTATTCAAGAAAAATTCTAGTTTTTGAGATAGTGATAAATTTATACATTAAACCAATAGGGGTAAATAAATAATATGAATTGTAATATGCCTGCATGTTGATTGGGAATGCACATAAGGGGATTATACCAACTTAAAATATATATATATATATAAATATAAATATATCTCTTAATCTAATTTTATTGTAAATTAAAATATTTTTATCAAGAAGAAAATAAATAAAAGACTAACTACTAAAAAATTAGGATACTTATTTTACCTTTAAGTACATTTTCATTAAGCTCTGTGTCAAATTATGCTGTATTTTTTAAGTTCAAAACCAATAAAATTCTCATGCTATAATAGGATTTTTTCACTTAACAGGCATTATTTAGTCTACATAAAACTTATTACTATGAGGAAATATACAGTGTACCCAGCTAATGGTGCCCAATGGCTATTTTCTAAACCATTAGTCAGAGGCACATAGTGCCAGTTGCAAAAATGCTTTACATTGTATACTCGATTATAACAGAAACAAAGCCAATAAATCAATTCCTATAAAACTAACGAAATTTAAATTTTTTATACAGTCACACGGTCCTATTGGTTATATTAAAAAAAAATTTCCTTATACAATTTCATGCAAAATTAAAAAAAGATCTCCATTTTACGACCAGAATTCACAGAGTTATCAAGCAGCAAGCATTTTGATTTAAGTCACTTTTCCACATTTAAAAATGTTCCAGTACAGTAAATCGTTAAGGTACCATATAAATATTGAAATTTTAAATCGTAGGTTTTAATTTCATTTTCTGGCATAATGCGAAGAAAGAAGCTAAAATAATTTTAGAATAGTAATCAAGCAGAGGGTTATAGTCAAGCTCAATAAAAATCTACCCTGGCTCATTTGAAAATCTTTTCTGTAAACAAAGTAACAGAATTTTAATAAGTTGTGTAAATAAGAAGAGCTTTGTCGAAACAAAGAAATTTATTAAAAAGCTAGCACATCTAAACTTTTAACACATTTGCTAAGTGTATTTGGATAAACTGAAATGAAATATCTTGTTTCAGGTAAAATGGTTGACAGACGATAATTACTTGAGATTCAGTTTTCCTTCTGATATGGCAACAGACGATAAGCATTAAATTTTGGTATTTTACTAGAGTTGAGAAACTTTTGTTTAAATTAGTTTGTTATTGTTTGTTTAATTGTTCATGATATTCTAACTCGTAATTAATTGAGCCTCATTATGGCAGAGTGGTTTTGTCACTAAAAATGGTAGATGGAAGAAGTGTGAAGGTCCCAACTTTGGGTCCCATCATGTGGCTGTCGATCTAATGGTCTGGAGTTTTGGTAGGCTTTCTCCAGATGTAACATGAATAAGCATTAGAACCTCTTAGAAAGTCTTCCTACCAAGGCACTCCCTATCTTTGGCAGATCGCCCTAGTGGAGCGTTGCCATAATCATACATACAAACAAACAAACGTAACTAATTGAGAATAAAAAATAAGCTATTAAATTTCCAAATGACTATCACCCATCTGCCAGAACTATATTAAAAGTAGTGAAGTGCTTAAGAGAAACAGTAGCCTTTGAAATCATCCAAGATCAAGAAGTATCATAGACTCAACAAAGCATGTGCCTGTGGAAGTTGTCCTAGGATATGCTCTCGCTCATCCACTGTCTAGTGTAAAAAGCATTAGTGAAGCATGTGGTTATTCAAAATTGTAAGTATGGAGCAATTTAAATGCATATAGTGCATATCCATATCGTCCCATTTTGGTATAAGAATTATTGCCAGGAGACAAAGAATGTAGATTTCATTTTGAATAAGCAAAATGATAATCCGTCGTTCGTCAGTAAAATTCTTTGAACCGATGAGTGTCAATTTACAAGACAGGGTGTTATAAATACACAAAATATTCACTACTGGCTCTGCCAAACCTTCATATCATTCACCCATACAGACATCAAGTGCTTAGGTCGGTAAATATTTAGTGGGGCATATGAAAAGAGACCTTAATCAGGCCATTTTCATTTTCAATGGCACTTTAACATCCAAAAGGTATGCACAGATTTTAGAGGGCCCAGTGACTGACTTCTTAGATGGACGAGTTTCATTATGAAATCTATCAGGAATGTGGTTTTTCATCATGATGGTGCTCCAGCACATAAATCACTAAAGCCTCACACTGTTCTAACCAAAACATTTTGAAATAATATAATTCAATATGGTGGTCCTGTTGAGTGGCCTCCAAGATCTCCAGACTTGAACCCTTAGATTAATTTCTTTGGTGTTTCTTGAAAATTAAAATGCAGTAATACCTCGAACTTATGCAGTATGTGGGACTGAGGGATAACTGCATAATCCCTGGTATAATTTTGCACATAAATATGCACTTACAAATTATTTTTAATTGGAGCCTAAAGAAAAGAATACTAGAAAAGAATAATTTAGAAAAAAAAATGCTTCGTAAAATCTTTGATAATACATATGCATAACAAATTACATTACTAAAATCGTAAACCAAAGTTATTTTGGAAGTAAAGTCAAACCAACAAGATTTGAAAATTCTGTAACTTCGGATTCATGTAAGTCGGGGTGGAATAAGTTGAGATATTTTTGTATATGAAAAAGAATCAGCAAGTCTTTCCGACTTACTAAATTGTATATGTGTAATCAGGGGTAGTGCTGGCTTTTTTTAAAGTTTCGCCAATCCATTCGCCAAATTAGATTTTGCCAGACGTCATTAAGAAATGCAATTGCCAATATTTTTGCCAAATCGTATTTTCTTTCGCCAAACTAATTTTATTATCACCTTTTTGCGATGCTGGCAATCAACAGCGCGACCCCTGTGTGTAACATGCAGATGTGTAACACAGAGTGTGCTACAAAAAGTGCAGGAAGAGTTTTCTACATGGGTGCATACTTTTATTGTAGCCAAAGGAAGCTACTTTGAACAAATGTAACACTAACAGGATTTGTAATATTATTTTAAAGTTTCTAAAATGCATATATTTGTATTTTTAAATGTTTCATTTCCTAATTTAATGTTTAATGAAGTCTTTTATTACCTTGTTTTTTTTATTTTAAGTTATTTAACACAAGTTCATTTAAAAAAACTCTTTAGAAAATTCTATTCTCAGTATAAGCTATATTTTTATGTTCATTTATTGAATACACATATTTAAATTTTAATCTTCTTTACTGCAATCTACATTCATAAAATAGTTAATGAAATTGCTAATAAATATTACACGGCTCTAAACCATGCACATTAATCTTTCTCAAATACATTCAGTGTACAATCCCTATTTTGCAGCTCGGAAAGTGCTCTAACTTTGTAACCCAGTGAATTTTGGTCGTAGAAGGACAATTTTTTTAAAAAATCTGTTCATGAAATCATATAAAGAAAAATTTTCTAAATATAACTGATAGAACCGGGGGACCATATAAAAATTTAAACTTCATTATTTATATAGAAATTGATTTATTGATTACTGTCTGATATAAGAGATTCTAAAATTTAGAGCATTTTTGCAATTGGAAGTATATGTCTCTGACTAACAGTTTGGAAAACAGCCATTAGCACTATTAGCATTGAGCACCCTGCATAACAATGACAGAAACAAAATAATCTTAAGGCACTAAGAATATGGAATGCCTATCTAGTAAAGTAAAAATTTTACACATTTTACATAAATATTTAAAGTTTCAACATACATATTGAGAAAAAAGTATTATTATTGATCATTGGTAATTATTTTATAGAATGCTGGATTAGGAAATAAGAAAAGACGAATCTGGATAAAGTTATTTTTAAAAATACTGTGTTTGATTAAATAATTTTGACATATAGTTTTTATTAAAGATATATGAAGAAATATGTTGAATTAAGTTACGCCCCATCAATATTTTACAAACTACACAACATCATGATAAAAATAAAATTTTAAACACAGTATACTACCTATATTCATTTCAATATAATGGAAACACTATACATATTCACACCAAAATTTTTTAAGTTTCTCACCACCAGAAGGAGGCAATCCTTCATGAGGATTGATCAAATAACCAGACACTCCAACAGAAAATTCATGTTTATTAGATTTTTTCAATAGTGGACGATCTGTAGGAAGCAACAGAAGTTCATGGAGATTTCTTCGACAGTTTTCTAATAAATAAAAGAAAAATGTAAATAGACATTTAATAAACTTACTTCAGTTTTATAGTATGTGCAGAAGAAATAAATATCTCACCTAAATCTGCATCTGTTTTATTGGAGGGATAAATTACTGTGAATGGAACACTCCAAGTATCTGGATAAAAGTGATGTGGCACAGGGCATACAAATTCTGATTTCTGAAACGAATTTTAAGAGCTGCTTTAAATAAATATGATTTTTAAGATTTCTATATGTCAAATATATCAAGAGTCAAAAGCTATTAAACCGGTTTAACTAATGTTAACTGTACATAATATTTTTAAGAATAAAATGAAACTAAATACATTTTGAGAGATGCAAATCTCTCTCTTTTTTTTTTTTCCCCCCCCTAGGAGCACCAGCAAACCCACATGAAGGCAAGCAGAGTAAATAGAGAAGAGGATAACAAGTAGAGTAGTATCTACACAGCCTACTTTTCCACTGGTGTTTTGATACTCATCTTCTGAAGAAGCGAGAAGCTTTTATATAAATCAAGATATATAGTAACATTTTTCAGGAACAAAAAACAGTACTTTGCGAGTGGATTTTGGACTCCTGGAATAAAATTCCGAATGGTATGGTAGAGAGAGCCTTTCAAAAAGCCGAAATTATCGATTTTTCACAAAATAGTGCAAATGGGATTCCTGCAATTTCTAGTATGTCTTCCGATGATGAAAACGGTTCAGATGTTGATGAATTTTTGCCATCTGAACACTTAAAAATATTCCAGACTGACACTGAGGACGAGGATTTTGACGGATTTTCTGAAGTAGAAAACAGTCTGTAGTATATATATATATATAACTAACAAGTAAAACACAAAACATACTACAAATAAGACATATCTCGCAAAAAAATTATATATATGCATATGTATATTCTATATGTATATTCTAAAAATAGATAAATAAATTGTACTAATAATGACGTATCGACAAACATCGTAAATTTATATATTACATGGTAAGTTATTTTAATTATAATTGTTTAATTTTATGTGTACTACTTTATTACCTAAAATAACACATTTAAACTTGATAAGTTTGATTCTATAATACTTTTAAAAAAGTGCGGCGTTAAACTAGTTCTTTAAATAGAAATAATTATCTATCTGCGGCATTATACACGGTGCGGCGTTATTACTGGAAAATACGGTATATACAGGCTGTCCAGTGTTAATACTGTCCAATGGCTATACCCTAAACCGTTAGTCAGAGACACATAGTTCCAATTGCAAAACTGCTTTAAATTGTATAATCTATTATATGATAAACAATCGAAGTTGATAAATCAAATCCTATAAAAATTACGAAATTTAAATTTTTACATGCCCCCCCCCAGTCCTATCAATTATACTTAGATAATTCTTCTTTATCCAATTTTATGCACAATAAAAAAAAAAATTCGCTCTTCTACGACCAAAATTTGCAGAGTTACAGCTGCTTAAAGTTAGAGCACTTTTCGAGCTGCGAAATAGGGGTTGTATACAAAATGAATTTGAGAAAAATTAATGTACATGGTTTTGAGCCTTGTAATATTTGTTAGCAATATCATTAACTATTTTATGACTGTAGATTGCAATAAAGGATATTAACGTTTAATTATGTGTATCCAATAAATTAACATTAAAATATATCCTATACTGAAAATAGAACTTAATGAGTTTTTTAAATGGACTTGTGTTAAATAACATAAAAAAAAAGGGAATTAAACTTTTCAATAAGCATTAAATGAGACTATCAAACATTTAAAAATATAAATATATGCAATTTTAGAAACTTAAAATAATATTACAAATTCTATTAGCGTAACATTGGCTCAAAGTAGCTTCCTTTGGCTGCAATGCAAATACATGCACCCGTGTCAAAAACTCTTCCTGTACTTTGCTTAGCATACTCTGTGTTACACATCTGCATGCTACACATATATGATTTAGTAAGTCTGATGGACTTGCTGATTCTTTTTCATATATTTTATTTTTCAAGAAACCCCAGAGAAAGCAATCTAAGAGATTCAAGTCTGGTGATCTTGGAGGCTACTCAACAGGACCGCCGAACCCAAATGTATTATTTCCAAATGTTTGTTAGAACAGTACGAGGCTTTAGTGATTTATGTGCTGGAGCACCATCATGATGAAACCACATTTGTGAGAGATCTCTTAGTGAAACACACTCGTCTAAGAAGTCAGTCACTGAGCCCTCTAAAATCTGTGTATATCTTTCAGAAGTTAAAGCGCCACCGAACAAAAAATGGTCTAATTAAGGTCTCTTTCCATATGCCGCACCAAACACTTATCGACCACTGCACTTGATGTCTGTTCGGATGAATGATATGCAGGTTTTGCAGAGACCAATAGCGACTATTTTGTGTATTTATAACTCCCTGTCTTGTAAATTGACACTCATCGGTAAACATAATGTCACTAATGAATGACATATTATCATTTTGCTTATTTAAAATGAAATTGCAGAAATCCAATCTACGTTATCTCCAGGCAATAAATCTTATACCAAAATGGGGCGATATGGATATGCACCATATGCAGTGGCGGCTCCTCCATTTGAGCACATGAACATGTGAACCCCCAGAGGAAAAACTAAAGAATAAACACATTAACAAATTAAATAAAAAGAATAAATTAAATGCACTTCTAGAATTTGTGAATTTAAAACACGAGTTTTACTCTCCCCCACCGCACCACTATTATTAAATGAACTTATTATAGCTAACACACTGTATCGTAGGTTACTACAGCATAGTCTTTCGTAGCTCGCATGTGCAATTGACCAAGTAGCCCTCTGAACCAGTCTCTGACAAAAGACACAGAGAGTTGCAGGAGAAGAGAGGTGCTTCCGTTCACACAATTTTATTGTGCTCACAGCAGACTTTTTTTGCCATTATCTCCTCCGGATTCTCTCTTGGTTTGTTGTGTTCAGTTAGTTAATCCATTTTTTTTTTTCATTTTCTTTTATATTTTTTTTATGATTTTTCACTACAGTATTTTTTACAAACTAGTGTAAATAATTAAGATGGGAATCAAATAAGTGTTTCAGAGTTACAGCTATGATTTTTTAAAATATTATCCTTTGAAAAAAAATTGAAATAAAAAATCAAGACAATATTTTTGCTAAATCTTGGCGATGAAATGCAAGACCAAAGATGACTTGTTTTCTTTCAGTTGTGTACATTGTTTTTCTTTAACTGCTGGAAATGCAAATATATTTTATTTTGTAAGGTGTGTTGTATCTGCATATTTAATTTTGTGAACCTCCATTTAAATAATCCACGAGCCACCACTGACCATATGTACTTAAAATATTCCATACTTGAGATTTAGAATAACCACATGCTTCGCTAATGCTTCTTACACTAGACTGTTGATGAGCAAGAGCATATCCTAGGACATCTTCTGCATGCAAGTGCTTTGTTAAATCCGTGATGCTTCTTGATCTTTTACGATTTAGAACGCTACCAGTTTCTCTTAAACACGTCACTACATTTGATATTGTACTAGCAGATGGGGGATTGTCATTCGAAAATTTTATAGCATACTTCTTCGCAGCTTCTTGCTTATTCCAATGAAATTCTCCGTAAAGTAACACCATTTCAGAGTATTCATTAGTATTAAACATCATCTTTCATTTTTTATACTCAATAAACTACAAATTCAAATATCATGAACTTTAGACCGTTGGTAGACCGTACCTAACAAAGTAACTTAACAGTTTTTCAACTCCAGTAAAATATTAAAATTTAATGTTTATCGTCTGTTGCCACATCAGCAGGAAAACTGAATCTCAAGCAATTATTGTCTGCCAACCATTTTACCTGAAACACGATATTTCATTTCAATTTATTCAAATACACTCAAAATAGAGAAAAGATTTTCGACAGACCCCGGATAAATTTTTCTAGAGCCTCACGATAACCTTCTGCTTATAGATTAGTATTCTAAAATTAGTTCTTCTTTCTCCGAATTATGCCAGAAAATTAAATTTAAACCTATAATTTAAAATTTCAATATTTATAGAGTCCCCTAACAGTTCACCGTAATGGGACATTTTTGAACATGGAAAAGTGACTTAAGTCAAAATGTTTGTTGCTTCATAACTCTGTGAATTTTGGTTGTATAAGGACGATTTTTTTTTTTCATTGTGCATGAAATTGTATAAAGAAAAATTTTCTAAATATAAGTGATAGGACCGGGGGATTATATAAAAATTTAAATTTCATAAATTTTATAGGAATTTATTTATTGATTTCAATTTTTTCTGATAAATTATACAATTTAAAGCATTTTTGCAATTGGAACTATGTGTCTCTGACTAACGGTTTGGGAAATAGCCATTGGACAGCGTTAGCACTGGACACCCTGTATATAGGGTGGTTATAGTTAAACTTTCCCTATGAACAGTGTTCTACCTACAGCTAAAACGGGTAAATGGATTAAAACCAAAATTGGTATATTAGCTATACATGATATGTGCTCAAAGAATTTATAAAAAAAGAAAAAAAATTAGTTTAAAAAACGTCCACTAGGTGGCATTTTGCATAAGAAACGGCAAATTTAATGATGGAAATGGCTAATTCGAAATATAAAAACAATTTTAACATTTATTCAATAGTTTTTGGGCATTTATTTACTAATTTGGGTAAGTGCCATCTAATGGATATTTTTTTAACTAAACGTTCCAAAAAATTCCCTTAAGCACATCTCGTGTACAGTCTATATGCTATTGGTAGCAATCTGCTCCCTGGTTACAGCTGCAGCTGTAGAATGAAGCAGCAGAAATTCTTGGAATAAAACCCCCTTCTTATTATATATCATGTTTTCGTTGCAAAACTGATATATCATGTTTTTGTTGTAAAACAATCTTATTTCATACAAAATAAGTACACAAATTAGTGTTATTGTTATGCTCACAAACGTCATTAAAACTCTTAATAATATTTTAAATATGATCTATAATGCAGCGCTAACTTTGTTTCCGAGCTGTAAGTATATGCTTATGTAATATAGCATGACATTTGATAAAGAGATGAGGAAGGGGGTACGGTGAAGTGTGACACTGAGACAAAAAGGAGTCAAAGTATTGAAAAAAAGAAATATTATTTATACATCCATATGAGATGCAATGACCTAAATATCATTTTATCTAATTAAAAAAAGGAGAAACCAAAACCTATTATCAATCCATTCACATATCCATTTTAATAAAAGGTGCTGACAGTTTTACCTAGACCTTAGGATTGTGTTAGTTTCCAATAGGGTGGATCGATTTTTTTTTTTTTTTTTTTCGAAATCTTTATATCCTGAGGTGTCAAAAGTTGTATATTGATATAAATAAGACGTATGTAAAATTTGAATGTTCTACGACAACGTCTTGGGGTTGCGCATCGAGCTTGAAATTTAGAAATTTTTGAAAAATATGACTTTTTTAAAAAATCGACCAAAATAATTATTTTCCAAATTATTGGGCTCCTGAGGTTTTAGGAGTTGTATATTGTTATGAATAACTCGTATGCAAAATCTGGAGGGGCTACGACAATTTCTAGGGATTGCACATCGAGCTTGAAATCTATAAATATCTGAAAATTATGTGTTTTTTGAAAAAATTATGTAGAAAGCAAACTTTATTTGTTAAAAATAATTTGGTCCTTTTATATGTTAAGAAATGTTCAGATAAGCTCAGTAAATCACAAAAAATGGCTTTACGAATAGTTTGATTCAATGCACACATTATTCTGTCGATTTGTCTGGGGCGCAGTAGCAAGCTGTGCTCTAGACAACTAGTGCCAGTTTGACTGACGAGTGATGACGATGAACATGGCGTTCGGTTAAACCAGGCACGAGATATTTCATTGAAACAGGCATTTAGTTTAACGTTTCAGATAGATGGTTCTTTCAGTTTACTCTCAAAAAAGCTAAAAGGTGACTGCCTTGCACTGCTACGATTCTGAATAGAGTGAAACTGTCTGCAACAGGACATGGAACAAAATCGGTGTTCTTAGAAGAGCTAGGAATATCGAAAGAATTACCTTGTAGGAAGTTACAATTCCGAGAAGACATACTCGTACTTCTATATTACTATTTTGTACATAAGAAGAAAAATTTCTGCATAAAGGGCAGGATTCACCGGACGGAGCAGTAACCTTAGTTGTGGCGATCAAAGTACAGCAAATGTGAATCAAGGCCAGTATCCCTACTGTGTCAATCCAAGGAATTCAAGAGATAGTTAGCAAAGGTCATGAGCAAGTTCAGCAGCTAAATAAATCATACGTTAGAGATGGACATGAGGAATTGTTTATAAAGAAAGATAGAATAACTTTTCCTTACCGAGCTATTGAATATCGCACTTGCAAATGTCCTGACTTTTCCCAGAGCAGGTGTAGCTCAGAGTTAGATATGTGATAATCGATGGAATTGTAAAGAAGAAAAGTTTATGGAGAACGAGAGAAAAGTTGAAAGGTTGGAAAGAGAAATTTCGAGATTGGTGGAGAAAGAGGTGAAAGTTCCAATATCCAGTCTCCAACTTTAATCAATGATTTGGAAATTGAAAATAACGAAAGAGAAGTACGAAAGACTGAAGAAAACGCTGAATGCCTATCTACCACCACTTTGGGAGATGCGTTCGCAAATGACCAAGTTAGAATAAAAATCTAAGTGTTTTCACAAGTCTGCGACGCAAAGTTATTACGGACTGGGCAGCAGCAACTCTGGTATCAACTTTATTTCACAATCTAGAAAGTGGAAGGAATGCAGATGGAGAGACCTTCTCAACTGATTCTCGACCCATATAAAGTTAGAGGAAATCTGAGATGCAGTGAAAGAAACGGAAGAAGGCTTTAAAATTTTCTTTGTATTGTGTTTTGATAATAGGAAGAACAAAACCAGATATATAGAAAAATTTGTTGACAGCAAAATTACACCCAAGTGTTTGTCACAAAGAACATATCTCGCTGATAATAGAACCTGGTTCAACATACTTTGGCCATATGTCACGATCTAATTTTGTGAATTTCACTGAAAATTTTAGAGAGTTTGACACGAAATCCATTGATCTTGAGATTTTCATATGCATTGGTGGTGGAGGCGAATCATCGAATTCTGGAAAGAACAAAGGCGTCATCCGAAATTTAGAAACACAGTTCTTTAATCTAACTAAATTTCTGCAATGTTGCATTTGCCAACTCCACACCATAACAAACAGCCACTCCGAAATTTGCTGTCTATCCATCTATCAGATGATGGTTTCTTATGATCTAGATTATTAAAGTTGACATAAAATGCCACAGTTTGATTTGAAGTCGTGCTTTATATTATTCATTAAAACGCATGCTCCAATAATAGGATGCTTGGGCTGGCACAGGCAGGACTCGGATAGCAGGCAAATAAACGAGGTAGGTTCTGGGCAGGGCTGATCCCACGGGGGGGGGGTGTGGGGGGGTGAGACACCCCCCCACTTAAAATGCAGTCAGCAAAATTGCTATTCCGGACATTGTAGTATTCAAAAGAGTTTTTAATCGGCACTTTTCCTAACTTTTGTCCCTTTGCGTATAACTTCCAGTGCATACAAAACTGACTGAGAAACTCCATTCTTATTTGCATCAGTCAAAAGAAAGAAGTGAGAATGAATAATAGAGCACTCGGCACTGGGTGGCCAGGAATACGAAAGGGGAAGTCGGAGAATCAGTTCTCTGAAACTGACACCACATACATCCCATGACACCTGTCTCGGCATTTACCCCAAAGCAAATAGTCATCTCACATGTACATAGTAATCTAATTGAGAGTCTTCTGAGTACAAGTCCATAGGAGAAATACTGAGTATGAGAACGAGAATGTTCCAGTCTTATATATTGCCCTGAGACAAACTATGAAATAAATACGAATACCACTCTGTATGAAGTGAAAATAGTGCAAGGAGGCCGCAACTGGCCTGAGGCTGTCTCCACCCTTTGGTCCAGCATGATCTTTCCTGGGAAATAGATGTATTTCCTGTTTTTTTTCAAATGGAGAGCCTCAACAATGCCTTGGAGGTATTGGCCTCTACAAAGGCCAGAGTTGTTGGTCACTTTATTATGGGGGCACCTAGTAGGTGGAGCAACGTTGCCCCTATGATGAGACGCACACAATGACATCCACACCCAGTCGGGGATTGAACCCCGACCTCCGGGAGTTGAACTCGAAACCGTAGTACGGTGCTTTATCCTCTATACAAGCTGGTCGGCAGATGTATTTTCTGTTAGGAAAAAGAACTTAAGTCTCACTCTGTCTCCCGTTCGCGTGCTTTCGTTAGCATGTTTATGTTTTTCAATCGGCGTTGCTGTGTTGCTGCGTGCATCTCTATCCGGCTAAATTGCCGTGTGTGTTATTGAGCCGTCAAAGCATGACGTCACCTTGGCGTCATCTCCTGCACTCGGTTCTTTGGGATCGTAGTGCGTTCGCAAACTATTTAAGCATTCATTTTTTCCTTCCCCGACATTATCGGCAGTATGTAAATTTATGTTAATGTATTATGTTGTGGTATAAAAGGCTATGCGCAATGTGTTTCGTACGGACATTTTTCTTCCAAGTTCTTCATGCTGTTTGTACGGAGCGGTTGCTCCTGGATTATTGTTTTATGCTCAAATATGTGAGCAATTATGTCAAGAATTCCTTTTTAAATAAATTTTAACTTAACTGAAATAGTATAAAGTATTTTTTGAAATCCACTGCTCTTTTACTCTACAAAACAAGGGTTATGGGCCCAGACATGCCTACCTGTTTGTTTAGTTCCAGTATGAATGAAGTTTAAAAACTCTTTTAAGACATGCTGATGTCGCAACAAGTCCTCGATACCTGGTCTGTACCAATTGCTGTGATTTTTCAAGGTGGTTTTTGCGGAGCTGACGCTTAAGATGGCGGGCCTTCTTCACTTCAGTGGTTGTAGTGCATTTCATGAATCTGCGACTCATCGGTTATTGCTTCGAGCTGATGTCTGAGTATCCCTCCCTGGTGGTGTTTAATCGTCTTTGCCTGTGACTAGCTTTTCGTGGAGTGGTGTTTTCAAGCCCGTTGACCTTTGCTTTTCAAGTTTAGTGTTTCCCGTCCTTTTCTGGTGCTGTACTAATCTGAAAGATGGTGGCCTTCTTCCCAGCTGTGGTTCCAGTGTTTCAAGTTTTTTGCTGAATAGTGACTCTTCGGTGTGTATTAAGTGTTTAATTGGGGACTTTTTTGAACTTTGGGACATTTTAATTATGGAAATTCAAATAAAAATAGATGCTTTGAAAGCAAACAACTACGACACCTGGTCTCGTAACGTGAAAGTTTTATTAATGCATAAAGATGCTTGGGAAATTGTCTGCGGCAAAGAAACAGCGCCTGCAGCAGTTGACGAAAAGGCTCCTGACCCTGCGGAGGTAAGGTCATTTAAAACCCGTAAAAATAAGGCTTTTAGTATTATTTATTTGAATTTGAGTGATGAATATAAGAATTTAATTTGTGATGTGGATGATCCTAAAGAAGCATGGGAGATTTTAAAAAGTCATTTTCGTCCCGATTCAAGGGCACGAATTATTGGTTTAACCGATTTATTTTTCCAATGTCGTATTGAGCCTGGGGAAGAAATGGGTCTTTTTGGAGCTCGTCTCCAGAATATAGTAAATCAACTGGAGGATGCCGGGAAGAAACCAGATGAATGGCATCATGCTTTCCAATTAATTAGAAAGCTTCCTCCCGAATTTTTGTCTATTGTTCAAGCAATTTACCACTGGGAAGATGAAAATTTTAAACCTTCTAAAATATTAACAGAGCTCATTGCCGAAGAGGCGAGACTAAAACAAAGTCAGCAGGATGATTGCGTCGAAACTTATAATGCTGTTTCTAGTAAAAATATAAATATAAATGATAATTCTAAAAATAATTTTGATCAAAAGGAAAAGCGTAAATGTTTCAGATGTGGAAAAACCGGTCATTTAATGGCAAAATGTAGAGTAAAATTACCCCAACAACGAAAAAATTTCAAAAATAAAAATTTCAAGACAAATAGTCTTGTAGAAATTAATAATAATGTAGAAAACTTAACTTCCAGTAAAATGGACTGGATTTTTGACACAGGGGCAAGTACCCATTTTTCTTGTAATAGAGAACTTTTTACTAAGTTTGAACCAATAAATAATACTACTATGACCGTTGCAGTAGATGGAATTTCATTTCCTGTTGAAGGAAAAGGAGAAGTCAGATTTTCTGTAAATAAGTCTCTTCGAGATGTTGTGTTAAAAAATGTGCTGTATTCTCCCCAACTTAGGAGGAATATAATATCTGGTTGTGAGTTAGATTTGGCGGGTTTTACTTTTGAAGGGGGAAAAGGAAAAATAGTAGTAAGAGATAATAAAGGGAAATTTCAATTTGCATCTTATTTAAAAAACGGACTCTATTTTGTTTATCCAAAATATACATACTTTAAAAATAAACCTGAAGCTTTAGTTATAAAAGGTAGTGATCCAAATTTTTGGCATAGAAAATTTGCCCATATTAACTTCAAACAAATAGTGGAAACTAGCAAGAAAAATTGTGTTCTAGGTTTACCTGAATTGAAGCACACTGAGCTATCATGTGAACCCTGTAAATTGTCCAAAAGCAAAAGAGTATCTCATAAACCTTTATTAAAAATTAGATCGAAAAGACCATTAGAGTTATTACATATGGACCTTTGCGGCCCCCTCCCCCAGCCATCACGTGAAGGGCACAGATATTTTTTAACTATTACTGACGACTTTTCAAGGAAAGTAACAGTTTTTCCATTAAAAAATAAAAACGAAACTTTCAACGCTTTTAAAAGATATAAAGTTCGAGCTGAACGTTTTCTTAATCTCAAAATTTTAAATGTTAGAACGGATTGCGGGATGGAGTTTTGCGGTTCTGAATTTGAAAATTTTCTTGAGAAAATGGGAATAAAGCATGAGAGGACAAATCCTTATACACCTCAACAGAACGGCGTATCGGAAAGGTATAATTTGACGGCATTGGATGCTGTTAAAGCTTTATTGATGGATGCAAGCTTAAGTGACGGATTTTGGGCAGAAGTCCTTCTTTATTTTACATATACTAAGAACAGAATTTGCCGTGAAGGGCAATCAGAAACTCCATTCGAACTGTACGGTGGTAGAAAACCATCAATTAAACATTTGAGACCTTTTGGCTCTGCGGTATATGTAATACAACCAAAACAGCTGAGAAGTAAACTTCAAAGTAGAGCGAAGAAAGGTATTCTTGTAGGGTACGCGATGAACACTCGTGGGTACCGAATTTGGATCCCTCAGGATCGTAAGTTGATTGAAACTATTAATGTGCGGTTTTCGAATGAGAACGCAAGTGGTGGCGTACTGGACCCTAAACAAGAAAACGAAACTATAAAAACAAAAGTAATTTTTCGATGCGACAGAGATGAGTCAGATTCTGAATATGAAACCTCTAATGAGGACGATGCGGAACAGATGGTAAATCAAACTAGTGGGGAGGAATCGGAAGTCAGTAGTGATGATGATGGTACTTCCCGTAAGGTGGAATGGATTCGCGAGGCAGTTCCACGCAAGGATGGATCACGTACAGATATCTATTATAAAATTAAAGATTCTAAAAAGGGCAGGTTTAAATCTCTTAAGGATATCGAAAATTATTGTAACGCGCATAGAATAGAATTTAATAAGTCAGATTTTAATTTTAGCCCGAAAGCCCATACTACTCAACATACATCTGCATGACTAGACATCGAAATACCCTCAAATTACAATCAAGCATTAAAAACTCCCGAACACAGGGATTGGTTAAAAGCAATGAATGAAGAAATCAAAGTAATGAGGGAGAGGGAAGTCTGGCAATTAATACCTAAACCTGAAAATTCAAAAATATTGGGAAATCGATGGGTTTTCACTACTAAAAGGGACTCCAAGAATAAAATTGTAAGTTTCAAAGCTCGTTTGGTAGCACAGGGCTTTCGCCAGCAAAAAGGCGAATCCTACGAAGAAATTTTTAGTCCGGTGGTAAATTTTACAATAATTCGAATTTTCTTTTGCATTTTTGTAGGTTTTTATAAATGGGAAAATTGTCAATTAGATATTAAGAATGCTTATTTATATGCTCCTCTCACCGAAATAATTTATATGTATCAGCTCACAGGTTTCGTTGATAAAGAAAAACCTAATCATGTATGTCTATTAAAACGTGCTCTGTATGGACTGCATCAAAGTGCACGAGAATGGTTTTTGGAAATACATACGGTACTAGAGACTCTTAATTTCAAAGCTTTGTCATGGACTAATTGTGTTTATATATATAAAAGTAAAGTAATTCTATTATTGTATGTTGACGATATTGTGTTGCTTAGTCAAACCCATAGCGATATAACAGAAGTAATTGAAAAGATAAAAGGGAAATTTGATGTAAAAATAATAGGAGAGACTAGAAAGTTATTAGGTGTACAATTCGAAAGAGAGGAGGGTAATCTCGTTATACATCAAAACGAATATATAAGAAAAATTTGGGAAAGATTTCAAAATTTTAAAGCTCCCACAACATCTTTACCCTTAGCAAAGGGTGTAATTCTCTCGAAACAGCAATGTCCCGAAACTGAAGAGGAAATAACTGAAATGAGTAAACTACCATACAGAAACATACTTGGATGTTTATCTTATTTAGCTGGTCGTACAAGACCCGACATAACTTTTGCTGTAAACATATTATCACAATTTCAAAATAACCCAGGGAAAACCCATTGGGACTATCTTTTAAAACTTTTAGGTTACGTTAATGCTACTCGCAATTTAAAATTAAACCTTTCAAATATAAGTAACTTAGAAATAAAAGTTTTTTGTGACGCCAATTTTGCGTCATGTCGAGATGATAGGGTATCTATTGGTGGCATAATAGTTTTAATAGATAGATCACCCGTACATTGGAGATCATTTAAACAAAAGGGAGTATCACTATCATCAATGGAAAGTGAATTTATTTCTTTAACCGAAGCTAGTAAAGAATTAATGTGGATAACAAGAATTTTAGAAGAATGTAATGATAAACTTAAAACTCCAATTAAAATAAATAGCCGAACGCTTTGGTGTGATAACATAGCTGCAATAAATTTCGCTAAATCTCCAATTGAAAACCATAGAACGAAACACATAGATATAAAATACCATTTTGTTAGAAATTTGCTAAATGATAATCTTTTCGAACTTAAATACGTAAACACTAAGCAAAATTTAGCTGATAGTTTTACCAAACCTTTAACGAAACAAAATCTAAAAGAATTACATGCGAAGATATTTAAACTGTAATTTCTAAGTCCAGATTATCATTTGATATTTGGCACATTTTTTGAACTAATGCTTACAACATTAGAATTCTCAATAACCTGTATCGGTTATAAACTTTTGAAAGTTTTTGTTTGTAAAGAAAAAAATAATTCTTTTAAATGTGAAATGGACTCTTTTGTAGTGTCTTATGCATATTGTTTTGAATGTTAATTTTTGAAAAATTAAGTTTTGTGAAAAAAAAAGGATGAATGCTTTTCAATTAAGTTTTTTCCCAAGCTGGGAAACGTTAAGACATAGCGAGAGGCGGGCCAATTGTTAGGAAAAAGAACTTAAGTCTCGCTCTGTCTCCCGTTCGCGTGCTTTCGTTAGCATGTTTATGTTTTTCAATCGGCGTTGCCGTGTTGCTGCGTGCATCTCTATCCGGCTAAATTGCCGTGTGTGTTATTGAGCCGTCAAAGCATGACGTCACCTTGGCGTCATCTCCTGCACTCGGTTCTTTGGGATCGTAGTGCGTTCGCAAACTATTTAAGCATTCATTTTTTCCTTCCCCGACATTGTCGGCAGTATGTAAATTTATGTTAATGTATTATGTTGTGGTATAAAAGGCGATGCGCAATGTGTTTTGTACGGACATTTTTCTTCCAAGTTCTTCATGCTGTTTGTACGGAGCGGTTGCTCCTGGATTATTGTTTTATGCTCAAATATGTGAGCAATTATGTCAAGAATTCCTTTTTAAATAAATTTTAACTTAACTGAAATAGTATAAAGTATTTTTTGAAATCCACTGCTCTTTTACTCTGCAAAACATTTTCTTTGCTTTTTTAAATGTTTGGGAAAAAGAAATTCTCTTATACAGTGGAAAATAATCTGTCCCTTATACCGGTTAGCTCAGTTAGCTGGGCAGTAACTGAGTCAAAGTGAACATATACCTGGAGGAACCTTAGCATGCCTTGGAATCTAAATTTTAGCATACCTTGATTAGAAGAAAACCATCTTTAGCTTTTAAGATATAATATATAATTAATACATCAATTCGGTAAACATAAATAAATAAATAAATCTCTTATAACAAAAGCATTTAACAAAACGAAGTAAAAGTCTGCTGCAGTGTGCACTTAAGGCTGAAGACAGAAACCAGTTGTAAAGACAAACATGAAACTAGTTGTAAACAAAAGAAAGGGATCTCATGTCTATGTGGGTTTGCGCACCCATCACTGCCAGCCGCCTGCGAGCGGTGAGGTCTCGGGTTCGAATCCCGTTAACACTCGGTTGTCATTTTCCCTCTTCTTCTGTATTTGTATTTCTGTTGTGTTATATGTTATTAATAAATGTTACATGGAAATTAAGAAATGTCAAACGGATATTCAAGGGTATAAGACCATCTTAGAGATTGCAGTCAGAAACCTCATGAAAAAATTCTCAATTCAAACAAAAAGAAAACGACAAAAAGTGCAGTGAAGAAAATGTGATATGTAGTTGTTTTTTGATAATGACTAAAAGAAGACTCGAGGTAACTGTCATAATGGAAAGAGAATTTCCATAAAAATTGTTGGAGCTCCGTCAAATCCATTCTCCGTGAGAAAGATCATCGCCGATCTGGTGGCTATTAGAGATGAGTTCAGGCTCATTTTATGTAGCCCGAGCCCGAGGACTTTTAATCCGAGCCCGAACAATTTTATTTAAGTCGGAGCCCGAGCCCGCCGGAATTTCAGATAAAGATAAATAAAATTCAATTGCTCGATTGATAAAATACAATAAATTTTGCCGTTTGTGCAAATTAAAGACAAATAGAGTGGCAAACTCTTAATGCACTTTCTAAATCTTTATAGCCATGTTTATCAAATAATAACAATAATGTTTTAATTTCTATTAAAAATTCCATTGAGTAGTCACAACAGTGCAAACATTCGTATGTACTTAGATATATTAGATACAGAAAAATACATGCCATACATCTCATATAGTGAAATTTAAAAATGTCATATTTAAAACACGTCCAGAAAAGATATTTCGCCTAATAAATTTAAGAAAATTACATATAAAAATTTAGTTGATAGGAACAAAATTACTTTTAAAAAATATTTTGTGATACGATATGAATATATACATTGCTAGCATTTAACTAAGAAATACCAGTAAATAGTGAGGCCACAATTTTGAATTAACAGCATTTTAACATCCAGACACAATGAAATAGCACAACTTACCATTTAGTAAATTATGTGAAAAGGCTATCTTTTTACCCATCAATTATTTTGTTGCAAGTCCTAGCATCACATCAGTACGTTTATTTTTCCGATGAATCGCTTTTTAAAATCTGTTTCAAGAAGTACGCTCAATAAAGGAGAGATTTTTCACGAGCCCGAGCGCAATCGTGAATTACAGGGCCCGAGTCCGGTTCGGTCCCGGGCACGGGTTCGGGCTCGGGCTGAGCCCATCTCATCTCTAGTAGCTATATATTTAGATTATATTTGTGCTACTTTTTATTGTGATTTACTTTCATACAACTCATATAGATATAACCCTAATTTTGTAATTTAATTTGATTTTAGAAAAATGATGGGTAAGTTATAATAAGAGATAAAATGCAAGAGTATAGATCAGGGGCCGTTAAAATAGGAAGACATGCCAAAGCAAATACTGGGGATCGCGACCTTAGGAGCTTCAAAATCAATAAGCTTAATTTTCCCTTTTCTCTTAAATTACAGGGAAAATTAACTTTCCGATCTAGAATTACTTTCCTTATTCCAGTTTTTTTCCCCTTTAAGCCTCACATTCTTTTTAAGTCTTTATTTTTTAACACTTTCCAAAGAAGTTAAAATTTTTATGCTTTCAGTTTGTCTGTCTGTCCGTGCTCTAACTGTCGTAAATATGTACCAATCGAATTTTCCTATGATAGTGAAAAGTACCATACCATGTACCCTATTGAAAAGGAAGTAGGTATCATTTGTAGTTCTTTTACAGGAGCACACAAAATAATTCCGCTGCATTGCAGCCTATGGGCAGATAATGTTATGCGTAAATTTTAGAAATGTTCATCCATTTCAAGCAAAACAAAATTGGTGTTTATTATTGAGGTTTATGAGAGCATTCTGTCCATCGGCATGGGTGGACGTATAGCGTTGATACCTATTCAGGGCTAACAAAATAACACTCATAGATTAGGCTTTAAGAGTAGGATTTAAACAATATTTTAGTTTCTTGTTGGCTTTAACCTACTCACTACCGTCGTTGTTAAGACGCAATGGCAATGGCGCAAATGGCTTCCTGGATAAATCGTTGCTTCTCGGCATGAGCCTTTGAGAGTTTTTGCATGGCCCAGCCATGCGCTTGTGCAAGGCTGTGGCCAGAGCAGAAACATTCTAAAACTCATGCCGGGAAGTAAAGATGAACACAGGAGGAAGGAATCTCTGCCATCACGTCTTTAGTAACGTTGGGAGCGAACAGTTAACTATTCGTCATGCAATAGCATTCCTGCCAACATCTAGTGAAGAAAATCCAGTTGATTTACGTGCAGGGGCGTAGCCAGAAATTTTTCATGGGGGGGGTTATAGCTACTAAAACTCATATATATGTATACGTGTGTGTGATAATGTAGTGAAGAATATACATTTTGTATGGCAAAAAATTTCTCATGGGGGGGGGGGTTATGACCCCCCTAACCCCCCCCTTGGCTACGCCCCTGTTTACGTGGTATCATAATCTTAAAGTCATAATTACTTATCTAAGTCACAAAACACTCTTCGAAATTTTTTCGCATATTAAATTTCGCCATCTATTCAAGTTTTCATCATACAGGTTTTTTCTTAAATGTTCGAAATTTTACAAAATATCTGCTTTTTAGACTAAAAAAAAAGTAGTAAAATTTTGGGACTTTGAACTCAAATAGTGTTTTGCCATCTAATTCTGAATGAACTCAAATAATGTTTTGCCATCTAATTCTGAAATTTCCAAAAATCCTTCACAAATGAGTAATCAATTATAAGCGCAAATATTGATTATTGGACCAAAGTACCATGGTATATTGAATGAATAGGCCCAGAGAGCGGTAATCTTTCTGAACTGGTGGGGTAATAAATGTGCCGATTATTAAAGCTTCAAAATATTAGAAAACCAGGAGATTTTAAGGTAAATTAGGAGACCAGGAGAAACCATCAAAGTCAGTAGAGTTGGCAGGTATGCAATAGTATATGCAAAAAAGACAGTGCTCTCGATATGGCTTCCTTTCCTTTTTTTAAGTTAATGTAAAGACTCCATTCAGGGTCCCCCAAACTCATTTTCGCCAACCCAAACTGATAGTTTTGTCGCATATGGATAGACAAATATTTTCATTCCGGAGAGAATATTTTATGGCTAAATTAAAAGTTATGAATATTTTCTGAAAATTTAATTACTTGTGACAAAGTCAGGAATGTAACCATTCCTTCCCAACAAAAATGGATTTTTTTTGGCAAAGTGATAATATTCGAGCCTTTTTGTGAAAAATCCGCCTTTTACGTACTCCCCCCTGCAATTTATTAATGTTATGCGCTTTATTAATGTAAAAACCAGATTGATCGTTAATGCGTTAATAATGTGAATCCCCTGAAAGTCGAACGTTTGCGGCTCCCTCTGTACAATTTACAGAGTTATTTATGCTGTTTCTGTGTTATGGGCAGGTTCTGTTCCCCGGAAAACTGTCCAATATAGGGAGGTGTCGAACTTGGGAGCTGAATCGGCAAATCTATTTTTTCAGTCAGCAATTTACCTCTCTTCACCCCCCCAAGATTTTCTTCTGGGATCAGCCCTGGTTCTGGGTAATGTAGTTACGATTGTGGTTGTACTAGAGAAGAGCTGTGAACGTTACTGAGTATTTTTCAACGGGACTAATTCAATAAAAATACAATTTTTGCTTTCTACATATTTTTGTCAAAAAACGCATATTTTTCAGATATTTATAGATTTCAAGCTCGATGTGCAACTCCTAGAAACTGTCGTAGCCCCTCCAGATTTTGCATACGTGTTATCCATAAAAATATACAACTCCTAAAGCCTCGGTAGCCTAATAATTTGGAAAATAATGTTTTTGGTCGATTTTTAAAAAAAGTCACATTTTTCAAAAATTTCTAAATTTCAAGCTCGATGCGCAACCCCAAGACCTTGTCGTAGAACATTCAAATTTTAAACACTTCTTATTCATATCAACATACAACTTTTGATAGCTCAGGAGATAAAGATTTCGAAATTTTTTTTTTTTCGATCCACCCTAGTTTCCAAACAGTGCCTCTG